>VDFB02049726.1:0-13585 GCA_007258455.2 Sequoia sempervirens
AATATATGTTTCAGTTTCACTTCGACTATCTTATAAAAGACTAAGAGATAACTATGCAATTAACTTTGTTCCTTTGAAATAAAATAATTCTTTAGAATGAAAATGAATATTACATTGGTCTTTGAACCTACGATGGTTCCTTTAGTTCCTCCTCCTAAGGAAGAAAATGGACCAATGATGGGGAACACCACCATTACTTCTACACAAGCAAAAACTTGTGCGAGAAGAAATAGAAGTACAAAAGAGTTTAAACAAAGAAATCATGCTATAGCTCATCAACTTGTATAGAGAAATGTGAAACCTTACCTAATGAACATCCATCCATCCAATCCAAATTATCCAATGAATTATCTCTCACCCATACATCTTTGTCATCACCCAATTCCACCTTGACACCTTTTCCATATCATGAAGTCAAACCATACATAACTTAAACTATGAAAAAAATGAAAGATCCTCATATGAATTATGGTTCTCACAATCATATTGATAGTAGTAATATGTAGCCTATTGTAATACATTTAAATATGGAAAAAGAAGATAAACAAGAAGAACAAAATGAAGATTGTAATGAATTAGCTCTTATATTTTATAAATTGATGAATCTAAATGGGGGTAGCAATGATGATCCTCCCTATGAGACTAATTCACTATGTATTGAACCTATGCTAATATTTGTATGACACTTGAACATTATATTTTGTTTAGTGTATTGTCCTCCAATTTATGATGAGCAAGATTGTAATGTAAATAGTTTTCTTTAAATTGAATCACATATGTAGTACCTTTTTGTGTATTTTATGTTTTTTCTTACACATTATGTGACCTCTCATGATGTGTTTCTTGGTGTGTAATTTTTTTTTATCTTTCTTTCAATGAACCTTGTTGTTCTTGTTGGCACAAAGACACAAAGAAAATTAATCTATCATGAAATTCATCTATTATTATCTCCATTCTTCTTTATGTTGTGAATATTATTTTCTTTTGTTTCCTTTTGGGAATGATGCAAGGTGTTAAGACATTTAGGTCTCTTCCATATTGACCCAAAAAAAATTTATGTTGTCTTCATGTGTCATTCCTTTATTTTGTTTGTAGTTCCTATGTATTCTTTTAGTGCATACAAAACATTATATGTCATTTATACATGAGAGATCCTTCACCCAATATAAAATCAACTCAAATGAATTCAACATTAAGTTTCGTGCATCCTTGACATTGATCAATCAGAATTGAGTTATCTTACCCAATAAAACACATAATTTGGAATCATGTTGATATCAAATTAAATCTTAAGGTTCAAGCCTTGGAAAAAAAAAATAATAAAGTCATTTAAAATCACATAATCCTATCTCATCAATGATCCTAATAAAAAATCATGAATCTATATTTTTGTTGAGTTCCCTCATCACAACCATCTGAATAATCCATTAAAAACAAATGATGATGATACTCTTATATATCAAGATGAATATGAAATTATTACAAGTATGTTTTCACCACTAGTCACCCTTGTAAACCATTGACAATGAAAATCCTTGGTATCCCCCATCCATATCCCAACCCCTATAGTTTTACAAGGTTGCAATTTCCTCCACGCATATCCCATTATCTTCCAATTCATAAATGTAATCATATATCTAACCTTAAACCTTCCAAATAATTATTTTTAGATATTCTCCAAGGAATCATTTCCAAGTATCTCAAGAAAAATTAAAACCATAGTCATGGAATCATGTTAACCCTCTAATCCAAAACCATCTAAATGCATCATTAATAAGGAAACCACCCACCTAAAATCTATCATTCACATTCAAAATCCTAACATTATAAAATCCATTAAAACTACCCAATCCCAATACCATGAATATTGAGACTCCACCAGCCATCCATTTACTCAATTTGACAATTATGTCCAAAAAAATGCTAAATACTCCTCCCCCATCACACCATCCAAGAAAAATTAAATATATCAAGAGATTTTACTGGATTGTTTTATAACATCTCTCATAAAAATTAAGATCTTATCATTCCATCTAATCCCTTTCATGATCCCTTAATACTTCTTATAAAAACTATCACTATATCACCTAGGACCCATTATACTTACCTATGATATTTCTCTTGCCATAGAAGAACAAAAACTATTTTGTACCAATCCTTCTTCATATCCAAATGGAGTCATGTCTTGTTTCCAAAATAACCAATATCTTATTGAAAATTGAATTCTCTAAAACCTTGAACTATAAAGGAAAATTCTTAGGCCTTAATAATAAATCCATATTAGAGCATGTTTGTGTCAAAGAAAATCCATGATTGTAAGGCCTTGGTTATGCATCTCAAGACACAAAATCCATAAGATTTTAAAGAACCTTTGTACATCTTAAGGAATCTTCTTCGAAACCCAAAATAGGGGACTCCTACTACTCCCATAACATTTTTATTGCCATCCCCACTCCTCCATCATATTGATCCACAAATAATGCCAATATCCCTCCCTCATGTTATACCATTCATCCTCTCATCTACCAATCCCCTAAACATATCAACCATCATAAGATCCCTCTATAAAATCCATAATAAAAATGAATAAATGTAACCATTATTGTACCTATCCAAAAATGATGAAGATATCACCAAACATATCAAATTCTAAAATACCATCTTCCCATGGGACCACAACATCAGCTTTGGAAGAACATTGGATGCTTCTACATATAAAAAATAAAACACGAAAATACAAGAATAACCATGTCACCAACTATTTATATGTAGTGATGAATCCAACTTTGACTCAAAATCCAAATAAGTTTAGGCCACAGATTCCTATCAATCTAAAAGCAAAAGAAACCATAATGCGGGTCCCCAAGAAAAGCAAGTGATAAATTTAAGTGGAGCATCCCAATCTGCACTTAGAAAGTATCATTCCATCTCCAAATCCCAAAACCTTTATTCCCCCTCCTACACACAATCAAAAAATACCATGAATCCTAAGTCTCCTTTTGGCCACTAAATCCCCAAAATAGTAATCCCCAATATCTCCCATCCCAACCCCACAAGTCTAGCATCCCAACACATAGCAAATATCCATCATCCAAAATCCCATATAAAAATTAAAATATTCCCAATCCATCATGGTGTGTTCAAATTGTTTTACTAGTTCCCCTCAACCCCATGACATTCTCCCATCCCTCCATCACCCATTTCTTTTATTATCCATTCCATTATCCAACATATCTTCCCCATCACATCCTTTCAAGCTTGTATTTGAATAATCCATCTATCCTCAATCCAACTTTCCTTCCAATCTATTTCCATGGAAATAATCCTCTTCCATCCCAAGTCTATCAACACCATGTTTCACAAATCCCAACTATCAATCAACAAGATTTCTGCCAATATGTGATAATTATTCCAAATGGGCCCCTATTACCTTGGTATGTTAACGAATTCTTCCCAAATATCTCACTATCCTCCATACCCAAATTAAAAATCCTCAAAATCAATAACATAAAAAAAATGAATCAATCAATAAATAAAAATTTAAAGAGAAATAACCCATGATCCAATGGTGAAAACAACTCCTTATGGATCCTTATGAAAGTAACATGATGAAAACCTATCATTTAGAATTCATGTATAAAGAACCATCTACTTCAAATCTACACTTGGCGGCAAGCTTCATCCACTATATTCTATCTACCGATACATTGTTAGTGTGAATTAGGTATATTAACCAGCTAGTTCATCTAGTAGATCATATTTACACATGTTTATATGTTAAGTTTATTTTGGAGTCTATTAATATTTATATAAGTTTATCATTTGATCTTATCTTATCTTATGTTGTCACTTTTTTTTGTCTCGTGTCATAGGATTAAGACACTTGTCATAATCTTGTCTAATCCTATCCCCCACCTTGCCTATATAAGGACTCATGTACATTATGTATCATATTGTTTCATTAGTCCATTATTAATCAATTTATATCATTGTTGTATCCTTAATCAAGGAAGCTATTATTTTGTCATACTCTCTTGTTAAAGGCTATCTTTGGTTTTGCAAGTGATATAGGGGTATGTGAGCTTACTGTTAGCTCCAACATACACATGTATCCAACATATCCCATCCTATTGAAACTTATTCCTATAATTTACCATTCATTATACATCTTCTATAGTCCAACCTTAGATAAATAAATCTAAATATATCTATTTATGTAAGTTGCTTATCTTCATCCCAAAAATTAAATAAACAAACCCTATTTATTTGATTCTCCATTTCATCCAATTTTCATTAATTTGGCTAAACCAATTAGCACACTAATAACCCACTTTCACATTCCTCAACCTTGATAAACCCATTCAAACCTTGCACATCCTTCAAAATGTACATAGGCATGGGTCTTTCTACATAAGTCATAAGTCTTTATACATAAGACATGGGTCTTGGTATACATCACATGGATCAAATATTTTCACATATACCTAAGACACATCAAGGTAACCATTCAATCCTATGCATACACTCCTCCTAAGGGAATCCTCAATCATTGATCTCCCTTAAATCTTGGACCCCTCTATGTGCACCAACCACATGGAGAAATGTGTCATCTCCTCATAATTTTATGCCTCTAAATCAACATGATCCCTTTATCCCTCAAATAAATCATACCCCTCTAATCCCTCATAAAAAAGTATAGAAATTGGCTTCAACCCAAGCCATTATCATAGATAATCTTCCTTGGAATACAATGATATGTTGTTCACAGGATCACTCGCATATCATCATCAACCATCTTGGAGCACAACCACCACGACATGGAGCAACAAGGATTTCTATTGGTGATAATTTATGTGTTTCCATTAATGTTTTAATCAATCCTTAATCTCAATCAAGGTGTTGCATATAGAAATAAATAAACGTGTTAACTTAGTTTAGCTTTTTTAGATATGTTTACATTTGAATCTCCATAATTTTGCTCAATCAATTATCCATGTTGATTGATGAGTTAGCTAATTTGATTGATTTGTTAAGTGATTTAATTAATTTGTTAAATCATCTAATTGATTATTTAATTTTTTGAATTAATATTATTTTTTTAATTAATAATTTCACCAATTTGAATGATTTATTAAATATTTTGATTATGAGCTGACTAATTGATGCAAGAGAAGACCTCATTCACACTAACTCAAAAACACAAACAAACTCCACTGGCAAAACTCTGCCAAAATCAACATTCAAAGAAACAAGATTGCAGGAAAACTTCAGGTTTTTAACTGCAAATTACAACAAATGGCCTTTCATAGCCTCCTCCTACCACAATCACTGCACAGTCCATGTCAAGCTCAGCAACTTCTAAACATGTTCCTCTTGGTATCGATTCCTTTCCTTATGCCTTCCTCCTGTGACTCCATATACCTCTTCACAACTTCTCCTCGCATCTTCCTCTCTTCAACGACACACCCCTCTCCATATACTCTGCCTTCTGTTTGTCATTTAAACTTGAATATGAAATATGGCACGGCCATATTGTCTTCAACTGTGCATTTTTTAGTTTGATTAAAACTGAAAGTTAAATTCACACGCAGCCCCCTATAGGTTATGTGTTCTCTTCAAGAATTTGTTGCCTCTTCCTGCTGTGTGGGCATTTATCTCATGCCAATTCTTGGTTTCCTTCAAATGACTCCAGCACAGTCTGTTATGGTTATCTTTTATTGCCAAATTTTATTCTCACTCTTCTTCATGAAATTCTGTCTCCTACGCCTTGCTACTGGGCATTTTACATTTGTTTCTTCTGCTCATATATGCCATCCACTCTCTTACTGTCACAGTTCCCTTACTGCACCTCTCCTTGCACGCCCCTCTTATATTGCAGACTTCTTTTCTTCTTGTCTGCAGCCCCCCTCACATACTTGTGCGCAGCTCTCTCTCTCTCTCTCTATCTCTGCGCAATTCATCAAAGGTCCTTCCTTTCTTGAGTTCGCAGCCCCTACACTTCAGATAAACTCCTCCCTGACGTCTTTTTCTCCCCCTACTTCATTTAGCTGTGCGAACTCATGTCTCTTTGTTTATTCTGATTCTTTCTACTCTCCTTTCTCCATCGCGACTCTTGAGGTTCCATCTTTGTTTTTGATTCAAAATAAAAGTGTCTTCCTCTTACCCGCGATTCCCAGGTGTTGAAATTGAAAAGGCGTTTAAAATATTAGATTCAAGATTTTAAATTGAATACCAAAACTTTTCGTTGCCTCCTCTAGTCGTTCCATCTTCAAGCCAAGTCAATTTCTTAGAAATTACCTTTATATCTGTCACCTTATGTGTTTGGAAGTTTCTAAAGATTTCGACAATTCCATTTGGTGCATATTCTCCAATCATTGCATTTTATGGTGTCCCTCTTCAACTCATGCGCAGACCTCCATATTTGCTTTAAATCTGCATTTTAACATCTTTATTCTTATGTGGTATCTTGAATATGTTTCGGCTATTTAAAATGCAACATCATTTAAATAAACACCCTCCCAAATGAGTCGACACCCTTGCAGGAACATTCAATGCTGGAAGAAATTATTATTAGTGCCTGTGCCTCTGATCTATGCTTCCATACTTTACATACACGTCTACCAGGCAGTTGCAACGATTCATGTTTCAGACGGTGAAGATGAAGATTGGCTTTACACAAACAATTTTTGTTTTTTGGTTGGTGCTGATTGTTCGTCTGTCCGCATGTTTCTGCAGCAGACACATCGGGTAGGAAGATTGTGACCATAGGCTCACAATGGTGGAGTTGAGTAGTCAAACTACTCTTTCAGGTTGCCATCAACCTGTAGCGAACTCCTTCGCTGACCAAGTGCTGGAAATTAATCCTCTTTTCGCTTTTCCAGCAACGTGCCAAGAACACACGCCACCTTTCTCCAGCAACACATCATCTTCCTCCTTTTCCCCCTCATGGACTCATATCGACCAAAGCCCGACCTCCTCATATAATACACATCATCATATGTTTGCCTCATGTCTTCAATCATTGTTCAATACTATTGACTTAATGAAATAGGTTTAACCAAAGAAGAAAAATATTTTCCTAATAAACTCCTAAATGATGTCTATTAACACTACCTTTGGTAAATATTAAGCCAAACAAATTCTGGGTGGAATTTTTTTTAAGATGATTTCACGAGCACCATTGAGATCAATAAAAGGTTTATATTTGTATGCAAAGACCAGTTCTTTAGGCATTGAAATGAACCCAAACAATTGGTGACAAAATCACTTATGTAAAAGCCGTCATTTACCATTTTTCAGGGCTCCAACAAATTAACAGATCATTTAGATACATCAATCACAGAAAATCTTAATCAAAATTTGAACTAAACATTATGAATCAAATTTAATGAATTTCAATGATTCATTACAATCAAATGATGAGCCACAACATCTGCAGATTTCCAGCAACATTATAATTAACAACGTTGACAAGATACCCCTGTATACTGACCAAAAGAAAATCCCTGTATATTGAAGAGCCACTACAGTTACTCCCTGTATACTGACCAAAAGAAAATCCCTGTATATTGAAGAGCCACTAGCTTTTGGAGTGCAAGTTCGCTATACTCGAATATTCTACCTTTTTCCCATCATCAACCAGCTTCAATATATGTTGAAATAGCATTACCTGACAGCGGATTCTTAGCCCTCCTTGGTGGTGATATCCATGTTCCTGCCCCATAAATTGCAGCAATTCAACAAACAAAGGATGGTTTAAATAATGGGCTGCTATAACAAACCTCTCCATATATTCTCCTTCCCCCACATAGACAGGCAGGAATCCTTTTACAACATCCAACTCCTCCTTGCTTTTGCTCCTCCTCTTAGACTTCACAGGCTCCATTGCACTGCAAAATTTAGGTTTATTACACTCCCCTAGTTTTTGAAACCTCATAAACTTTGAAGAGGAAAATCTTCTCTGCAACTTTTGGAGAAGTTTATCCATTTTGTAACAAAGTTTTCTCAGTTTACTCGACAATTTAAAACCTAGGAAGAAATGGGGCAGTCGCTTTACAATGAATGTTTCTTTGGTTATAAAGACATTGACGTTAGCAACAAAGAGGGAGGTGATATTTCCTAGAATTACGAGGAGGTAGATTAGAACAAGAAGCTATAATAATAACACCTGTAATATTGTGAATTAGTAAGTTATTTGGAAAAGTTAAAGATTTAGCCGGTTTTGACTGTAGTCCTGATAATTTAGTTTTAGAAAATAATACTAATAAGGTAAAAAAAAAATAGGAGTGAGCTGAAACAATGTTCTTATTATTTAGTACCATTGTTTTCATTATTGAAATGACTATTGGCTTTAATCGTTTGTTTTTTGTGCTTAATTTTATTTTTTATCTGTTGACTTTTACAGCACGTTTAAGATTTTATATCCTAGAAATGTGCACAATCCAAAAAGTGTGTGTCCATGGACCCATGCCTTGTCCATATTTAATAAATGTGCTTAATATCTCAATTAAACAATCATGTAATTCACAATATTATCTAAATTAAACATTTTTGTTAATGATTAACAATCCCATTCTATATGGGGCTTTAATATGTTTAAGGGGTGTAGTTTTTGCTAAGAGTTTATATGTAATCTAATTTATATTTATTTTTTGATGGAGGTCATCAACAAATTCCTTTTTTGCTACTCGATACGGGAGCACGAGTCTTCTTGGGCTGAACCTCTTCGGCTAAGAGCCAAGGATTGAGGGGTATCTATTCTACCAAATTTGCCCACGGCACGATCCTGGCCTCATCCCTTTTTCGGTGTCGAAGCCTTTGCACTTAGCAAGACTTGATCCCTGGTGGGCTCATTTAGAACCTTTCAACTTCACCAGTAGACCAAGGGCCCATTGACTATTTATTTTTATTTTCATTCATCTTTGGGAACAAGTTCTAATCATTAGATTTATATTTTTTCAGCCTGGTATTAGATCTATACCTGTGAAAATGATTTCACTTCTTTTAATTTAAATTAAATATCTCTCCCCATTATGTTTCCTTTATCTAACCATTATGCTTTATGTACACCCTTCACATAATAATTAAAAACTAACCTTATTTGATTAGAACATCTACTTAATATATGGAATGGTGTTATGAAAATCAATAAAAAATAATAGAAATGTTGCTATAATTAAAAATAGATCTCACAACTCAATAATATAAATACTCAAATATATTCATAAAATAGATCAAACTCTTAAGATAGGACAACACCATACAATGCTCCTTATTGGAAGGAAGCAAATCCACACTATATCTCAATATGAGATCCAATCACATAATATTCTTGACATCCTCGTATGAGTCTTGCATTTATTATCTACTACACAACTACCTACCACTACCACTTACCTATACATGCATGATAAATATTTAATTTAATTTAGTGGGATGACTTAAAAATCATATGCATCCCATTATATTATTTACTAGTACCTATTACACTATAATGATATACCTCTAGGTACATTACATTTCATCACTATTAGACATATTTTTCCCTAAAGAAGATGAGAAACCAAAAAATAAATCTGGTACAAATTAGTACAAATATGGTGACATGCATGCTCATTTGACCATCTATATGTAATATTTGTTTGAATTTGTGCTTGATGGTACCTAGATCCCACCCTTTCGTCTATATCCATTATGATTCCTTGTACCACTATGGTAGTTCCTTCTATATTACCATACACACATAAATTTTCTATGATGCTAGTGATTTATGTAGTTTTGTCTATCATTCCAAGTAGAGGAATAGTGGTTGGCCCTTGGATTCTATGTATAATCATGCCTCCATAATGGTCACCCCCAAGATTATTACCTCTCCCAAAGATATGATGATTACATGTTGCACCTTTCTATCTCAAACTCTTTACCCTTTATTCTCACTTGTTTTGTTGGCTCATGAAGGGGAACAAATTTTACCACTTTTTGCTTTTTTGTTACTTCTATTTCTTCTTATTTTTCTTCTACTCATGCTTCCTAAATATCTTGAACTTTTTTTGCATTAACATTGTTTTTGTCTCCATTATGTATAATATCCTATAATGTGATTTTTTATTTCTATACCAAAACTTGATAAATATTTGTTACACATTCATGTTAATTAGTCCCAAAGATTCTAACCAAGGATATCCAACAATAATAATCAAACCATTTGATGAAACCTTTTCAAAATTTCCATGGTGCCATGTTGTTACTCTTCAAATCTTGAGTTTAATGGTCATATCTCTAGCTAGGGTTTTCATTTTTATTTATTTGGGTTCACCATAGGGTTATTTAACCCTCTTTAAACACTTAGACCCCTAAACCCTTTGCTTTATCTTCTATTTGGTTGTTGACCTGCTTGTGCCCATTCCCAATCATTTAAGTCATTTCTTATGTCATTTACTTCGTCCATAAACCAGCCTCATTACCTAGCCTGAAATATTTACCTATGTCTAATGTTATGCAGGCCTCAAATATTAAACCTTATGCTATGTCTATATCCTAGGTTTGAAATAATTTGTCTAATTTTTCATTAACCTAGTAAAGTCCCCTTCCTAACTTGCATTTAGTTGCATGAGCATTTAAAACCCTTAAGTCATGGTCGATATGTCCCACAACTCACATTCTATTGGCTCCTCGCCAACCCACACCATTAAAATATTCAAGTAAAAACCTATGCGGGGTAGCGAGCATGTGTTGTGTGTTCATCCTGGTGATGGGCCCTGCACATTTCAAATGCATCGGCAACTAAAAGCCTAAAGATCCAATGATTCATGTGTAGTATGTTGATTAAATCTTAGTCCTTCCTTGCCAGCCTGTGGGGGACCCACATGAGGATTAAAATTTTGTGTGGAGTAACAAGCAGCTACCATATGGCACAATCTACAATGTTTGAATGGACTATTACAATGAAGAAATATTTCATTAAAATATTTCTAGTGACTACATGGAAGTGATAAAGGGTGAGCTACTAAAGGGATTATAGCACACATGGTCAAAAGGTATTGAGATGTTTTAATCTAGGTCATTCATTAGTAAAAGAGGTTAAGCACATGGGTGCAGGCTTTGAAACTTAAAGGGTGTTCATGTTAAGTTGTACGTACTTAATCTGGACCATTCCCCACTAGCCTACAATCTTTGATCATGTCTCAGTAGACTCATATAGGACAATGGGTTGATGACATGTGGATATCACCAAGGCTCGTAAAGCATGGTGGAGCCTAATGGATAGAAGTGAACGTGTTCCACATGGCATAACTTCATTGGCTTGATGTTGAAGTTAATGTAAGTCAAGATTTCAAAAATGTTTGACTCCATCTGAGTCATTCGTCAATCCAACTGAATGGGAGATCAACAAGTAACATTCAAAGTTACCGATGGGGTAGATGGAGCCATTCTAGTTTGTGCAAGCGAATAGTAATGGTGGATATGATGCTGTAAAACTAATTGAATGGGTTTTTCACCATAAAAACATGTTTTCAAGAATGATGTGAAATCACAGAGGAATTTAATGTATTTGAAGATTTGTTGCAATTGTTTTCGAGCTTTGGGCATCCATAATTAGGGTTTCTAAGTGAATACAAACTAGTAAGTGAAAATTACCCTCTCTATGCTAATATTTCTTGCAAATTCTATATAATTGTTGGTTCTATGAATTGAATGGTCAATTAGAGCATCTTTTAAGGTTTGACATTTGTCAAACTGCTTCAATTGTTTCAAAGTTTCTTTGCTTCTTTGTGTCAACCTTAAGCCCTATTTGTTATCAGTTAAACCCTAGGTTATATCAATTTTCAATACAATGGCACCCCCAAAAGCCCATCTTCTCATTTTGACACAAAGCCTAAAGCAAGACCTTTGTTTCAAGATATATTGGACATATTTCCTTCTTCCACCATTGATAAACATATAGGTCATCCTTTTTTTCAAGGTCTTGGAGTTCTAGATGCAATTATCAATAGACAATATGCCATTAAGGATGCCACATTACTAGTCATTGGGTGAACTCTGTTCACCTATTTATTTGGGAAGAGGAAGTCTAAGGTCCCAATCAGCAATCCATGGAGGTTAGATATGGGAAAATTGGTTGTTCCTAATCTCTACCTTGATGTTGATCTTCTAAAGGCCATAGCAACTAACTATGACCTTGTTGTTTGGGTTATAAGGATCTACATTCAAGTGTGGATATGGTTGACATCACTAGGTCAGGGTTTATAGATGTTTTCAAATTGGATTTTATAGCCAGCGAACCAATTAACTTGAAGGAATTCAAGGAAGAATATGAGAAGATAAAACTAACTTTCATGGTTACACATTTGACTAATTTCACGGGGAGGGGAAAGAACAAAGTAAAGATCAAGCTAAATCTCTCTAACAAGGATCCCTTCCCAATTGAGAAGTTTGAGTTCTATTTTCAAAGAACCTTGTTTTCCTTGTGTCATATTTTAGGGCTTAACCCTCCTACATGGATTCTAGTAGCTCCTTCATGTATATGTTAGCCAACATTCAGCACCCAATGGTCAATTGGTTGTATGAATTTGCAACCAACTTATCAGATCAAATCCATAAGGGATTGACAACTCTCAAGGCTAGTGAGACTAGTGTTAGGTTTTGGTGGTATTCATTTTTTATTCACATATTTTTGTATAAGGGAGCTAAATATTTTAGAGACGACATGAAATTAGAAAGGAAAGATGAAAAGGGTGAGGACCTCCCTGCCAAGCATGGACTCATCTGTTGGATATGGATGATCAAGATTCTACCTTTGTAGTCTTCTCAAATGTTTTTGATTCAAACTTGAAAGGATATTTGGTGATGGATCCACCTAGGATCCCCAAGGATTTACATGATTTTCTTAGACCCAAGGAGAGGAGGCCTGAGAAGAGCATCAAACACAATAGGGGAAATATTATTCCCTATCCAGATTGCATAATCCTCAGAGTTTATGGCACCAATTTCACATCTCATATATTCCCCATGGATGTGCCACTGAGGATTGGTTTCCTTGAGGTCATGTGGCAATTAGGGAATGTTGAAGATACCTACCTGGTTGGGATGAAGTGAACTCTTTTCCCCACTTATACTGTATTCTTTGATTTTTTTATGGTTAAAGATGGATGGAAGAAGATTGTGCCTAAGATTAAGACTCTTAGAATGAAATGTTGCAGACACAAAAACCATGTTCTAGAAGGTTATATGGTGTGGCTAAAGCATAGCATCATTGGTGGACAATTTTGGCACAACTTTTACTTCATAGAGGATGTGATCAAAAATATTTTTGATCTACAACTGCAAGAGGAGAGAAAGATGAAGTGGTTGGCCTTTGTTAACTTGAACAAGGAAAAGCAAGATAGAGATCCCAAGTTTAAGGGAACATATTATGATATTGAAAATTGTGTTGTGAGGATGGAAACAATATTGCAAAACTTTGACAGGGTGATAGCCAAGCTTAAGGAAGAAAGAGAGGCGTAGGATAAAGGAAAAGCACCCATGGTTGAGGAAAGGCCATCATATTAGCCACCTCCAAAGAAGTTTCTCTTCTCAAGGAGAAATA
>VDFB02049727.1:0-15712 GCA_007258455.2 Sequoia sempervirens
CATCCATCATAGGTAGCTATTATTACTAAAGCATCACTTTGTTTTTGCAGTTCCAAAGGAGAGAGCTCACTTTGGTGGAAAACAATGTCAACATTTATTCCTTGGATCATGGTTGCTATGTCATTCAGTTGCACACTAGAAGGGATAGGAAATTTTTGTAAAGAACTTTGAATCATGTTATGATAATGAGGGGAGTCTTGAATAAGGTCCCACAATGATATCTTAGCAGGAGTATTCTTTAGTTGTTCGACAAGATCATACTCCTTTCCACTTTGTGGAGGTGAACGAGGAGGACCCGGTAAGATAAGGTTCGACAGGGTAGGATTAGGCAATGGGAGGGATGTTGAAGGTGCTTTTCTTGGTTGCGGATTGTTTCTAGTGTTATATGTATGAGAAATGGTGTTATAACTTGATTGTTGCAAAATATTATTCTTAGGTGGGTAAAGGATAAGTTCGGGTTTGTTTTGAGTTTGTGGTTTGTGTACAGGTGGATAAAGAATTAGAGGATTCTTAAGATGTCCCGCAGGGTATGTAGGAGGTCCATTAATAAAGGGGGATATAATGGACACTTGTACATTCATAACCTTAGCGGTTTCAGTTTGATGTCTTTCTAATGAAGGGAAATATAGTGTCAATTTTTCACCATCTTCTAAGGAAGCCGAAATATTGCCATTTTCTTTCACCATGATATATTCCCTGGTAGTTAGGAGAACTACAAACTAGATGTTCATGGCATTCAAAGGTTGGTTCTTTTAAAATGACTTCATTACAAGTAAGGGAGTTATCCATTCGTTGGATTTTCTTGTTTATCAATGATGTTATTGTCTTGTTCAATAATCTTTTCCCTAGGGGAAGAGAGATGCATAAGATTCTCATGACCTTCATTTCTAAAACCAAAGTATCTTCTTCACAACTAGGAGAGATACTAAGAGAAGAACCA
Source organism: Sequoia sempervirens (assembly GCA_007258455.2). Classification (NCBI taxonomy): domain Eukaryota; kingdom Viridiplantae; phylum Streptophyta; class Pinopsida; order Cupressales; family Cupressaceae; genus Sequoia; species Sequoia sempervirens. The sequence continues at coordinate 941 of VDFB02049727.1, forward strand.
ATGTGTTTGTCATGATTGTCCATACTTTCATTCCTTTGTCCCATAATGTATTCTAAAATAGGATAGGTACGGAAGAATCATAAAGAGGGTTTTCATAGGTCTTAAATATTTTATTATCTAGCACCAACATATTCTCATCATTTACAACATTATCATAAGAGGGGAAGATGTTGGGAGATGAATGTACACTAGTTGAAGTGGTATCTAAGTAAGTTTCAATGGTCTCTTGTTGTGTCATGTGATCTTAATGATTACCTATTGTTATGTCCTCTTGTTTAGTAATGTCTTCCCTAATAGGAGAGGTAAGAGGAGAGAAACAACAAGGGTTCTCAAAACTATAATCGATTAGTTCTTCTAACATTGAAATATCTTCTTCACAACTAGGAGAGATATTAGGAGAAGAACAAATTGGATTTGTTGTGAATACCCAAGGTTGTATTCTCTATCACTAAACTAACCTCACTCATAGAAGGGATATTAGGAGACAGATCAATGACAAACAAAAAGAGAGGGGAAATGATCTCATATTCATATGCACTTAACAAAGATTTCTTACAACACTCAACAAGATCTAAAAATAGAACATGAAGTATGATAACTATATATTTTTGCAATGAAAACATGATGTAATGATTGTCCTACAAATTTTAAATGCAACAATGACAAAGAAAACATGCAAAAGGATAATGCAATTTTTAGATTTTGAACATGATAATTGACTAATTATGCTATGTAACAATCTAAAAATGAAATGTTGTAAATATGAATTTGAAATTAAGCAATGCATGAAATGAATTTAATTAAGCTAGATCTAATGAAACACATGTAAAAAAAACTTATCCAACTGAAACAAATAATTAATGATAACAAACAGGAGTGCAGAAACAAGGTTTTCAATGCTGTAAAAGGCAATTTTAGGACTGATTTGGGACTAATTCGCCCAGAGGGGCATATGAGTCCTAGTCAAGGTTTTTAGAGGGGTCAAATGCTAGAAAATGCACAACACATAAATCCCAAAAAGTAGGAAAAACAACTTGTACTGGGACTAAATCACCCAGAGGGGTGTATGAGTCCCAAATTAGGGTTTTTGTACCATTTTTAGCAAATTCTATGTGAATGCTATGTTTTTTTTTGTTTAGGATGATGTCTAGGCTAAGGTGAAAATTCAGATTTCAACTAAAATTTAATGATCTAAGATGAAAAAATGCAACCTATATGCACTTTCATTAATGCAAGATTTAGAAACCCTAGATGCAAATTAACTAATGCAAAGTTAATGAAATCTAGATCTAGGATTATGATTCATTCCAAATTAGAAAAGAGGTGTTTACATCAGTTTCACCAAAATGTAACAATAGAAATAGGATGCCCCACCTTTGAGGAATGGAGCACAAGGATAGGGTTCCTATTTCACACTTGTTACACTCAAGGAAACCTTAGAGATCTCAATCTGAATGTAGTAAGGGGGAAAGAGATCTTGCAATAAGATATCCTAGGATGTGATTACAGACTAAACGAAGGTTCACCACCAAGCTAGGGATTGGAAAGATAAGAGATGAATGAATCATGCAAAGTACCATGCAAAACCTAACTAGATGACCTAGGAAATGAAACTGAAATGCAAAATATCAAGCTGGAAATGAATAGAGGTGCACTTGGAAGAGTGATGAGGTCAAAAAAATCTCCAAAACCATGAAAACTTTTTGTTTTATGCCCATTGGGACTCATACACCAATTTAGGCGATTTAGTCATAGATTAAGTTTTTTGTGCCAAAAATAGAATCTGATAGTGTATGATTTGAATCTCCTAAAACCTAAAAAATGTGTTGTATTGGGACTCATACACCACAAGTGGCGTATCAATCCCACTCTACTTTTTTAGAGGGTCAAGATTTGAATAAGGTCTCCAATCTTTTCTCTTCCTTCCACACATTGTTTCTGAGTTTGAAACCCTGATTTGCAACCTATAGGTGACTTTTCGTGAAGATAGCAACCTTGTGACAATTTGATGACTTTATTTAACCTTGCAACCTAATATTCAAAGGATCTTCAAGCCCCAAGACACCTAGATCTGCAATAACACATATAGAGAGAGAAAAGCTTGTTGATTGTTAGGAAATAGGGGTTTACCTTGGTCAAACCCCGTTTAGGTAATTAAACCTTGTGATGAAACAATGAAATATGAACATGAAACATGAACAATGATACCTTGAATGATGTTCTGAGATGCAAATCAGTAATCTAACATGAAGTGGCCATGTAGAATGTAGATCTTTATTTAAATATGGATATGAAACAATGATTGCAAATGGATCTTCAATGCTACATCACAACACTGGCTCAACAACTTGCTTGATACTTAATGATCTTGACATGATGATGGATCTTGATTTTCTGCAATAAATGATGAAGAATTTTTCCCTTGAATTCCTTAGAAATGCTCTTGTAAACTCTCTTGACACTCTTGTGAAGTCTTGGAATGCTTAATTCTTGATAGCTTATGTTGATATCATGAAAGCTTAGATAAATAATGATTCGAGACCTTGTTTATATAGGAAATTCATCCAACTTACCATTTATTAGATCCTAAAAGCCGAAATTCTTGAAATTTAAAATTAAAACCCTGATTTCCTGAAACTGTAAAAAGGGTTCAAATGGGACTCATAGGCACTTGTGGTGTATAGGTCCCATCTGGATGGGACTCATACACCCAAGGTGGCATATGGGTCCCACTAGGCCTTTTTAGGTGGAAAAAATGTCAGGGAGTTGAGAAATTAAGTATATTTGTTAATCTTGTTGGGATTTCGATTGAAATAAGCCTTGGGATGCATAATATAGGGTCTTAAGGGCCTATTAATGAAGGTCATAAATGCAAGAGGGCCCAAAACTCAATATGAAAGTGTAAATAAACATACTTTACAACATTAAATTAAGGAAAAATTAGGCCAATTTAGCTTAAAAGGGCCCTAAATCCAATGTGAATGTGGAAAACACATTACAACACTAGATCAAGGTGACATTAGTTCCATTTTAATGTTAATAATTCCCAAATTAAGTGTGAAAATGTAGATGGATACTTTTTACGTTGTTACAGTAACAAGATTCAAGTGTGCAATATCAATTAGGATAATTTTAAATGTCGGCAGTGTCATGTTGGGTTGAATTTGCATAGTGGGATCAATATTAGTGTTAATATTGTTGTATGATAAGTTTGACACCAATGTGTGATTTGGATTGACATTTTGTTGCAAAGGATTTTGATTACCTTGTTGATAATGTGGAGTGAACATGGCATTGATATTGGTTTGATTTTGTGGCATGAAATTGACATTTGGTTGACATGTTGTTGCGATGGGAGAGGATTGGTATTCAAATTTGTTTCAAAGGTCATGTTGGTATTAGGTGTGGCATTAATTGCTTTTGTTGGCACTCTAGATGTGACAATATGAATTCTCCTCATTTTGTTTGGCGGATTTTGACTTGCATTGATTAAGGGTGTATTGTTTTGTGTGCCAAATGGATTTGCAAATGTTGCACCCATGGGATTAGAAGATGAGCTACCAAATGTGAATCTTGATCCTTGGGACATGGTATATGTTCTCTTAGCTCCAAATATTGGTGGATTAGGAATATGTGTAGTTATTGCAATGTGTGTTGTGGCCCCAAGGGGTAGGCTGGTGAACATTTGTTGTGAAATGGATTGACCTCGTGTGAATATGTTTTGACTAGGACCTTGGGTTTTTGTTGCTCCTTCTACAATTGTGGAAGTATCAAAATAAGATGGGAGTTTGGCACCTTTCTGAGCAAGCGCAAGAAAGTACTTGTTGGGATATGCATTAATTAGTTCTTCTACAATACACACTATTCTAGGGTCTTGTAACCATTCTTCAATTTGTTCAGGGGTTAAGCCTTTGTTGACTTATTCTAATGTTAGACTGGTAAATGGATTTGGAGTTTCCTTTTGTGATATGCAAGGTGGATTTGAATTTTACCGAAGGTTCATTTCACTAGTGGGATTGAAAAGGGGATCGCTTGAAGAATCCATGTTCTTTATTTTCCTTCATGACCTTGTTTGAACCATATAACTTTTGCAACCTAAGGATTGATAATGCAAGATGATAATACAAGATGAGATATGAGAATATGCTATATTTTTTTTGGCTCTTTTGAAGATATAAGGATGTCAAATGCTAATGCACCTAAGACTAAGGTTTGAAATGCAATGATGATAATGACCAAAGGATATAATATGCAATGAGACCAAATGATACTATGACTAAGGTTTTGATATGAGACTAAGATGTAGGTTTTCCAAATGAAACTAAGAGTATACACCTTTGGACCTAAGAAAAAGGATGCTATCCAAACTATGGTAGACCAAGATAACACATCTGAATGTCAAGACCTTAGAAGATGAATGTTGAAAGGGTGATGATTTGACCAAGTGAGTCTAAACAAAGAGATTAGTTTGAGACCCAATGATGATTGAAAAATTGATTGATAGAAAGATGAGGTTAATGACAATCTAGAAAGGTAACCATGGACTGATCAGAGGTACATGGTAGGCCTCCTAATTTGAAATTTGAAGGGTTCCTATAGCTATGAATGGTCTAGAACCAACTAGGTAATGCATGGAGGGTAATGCAACCTATCTAAGGAAATGAAAAGCCATCATGTGATGAAATGGCTTGGTCAAAATAAGCAAGTCTATAATCAAAATCTAAGGTCATTATCAGAATGTAACAAGGACTGAGATTGGACAAGGATTTCTCTAAAATTTTGAATTTTAGTTGTTGCAGCTCATTGTCTCACATATGTGGTGCACAATTTGTTTGTCTTAGATTTGGTGTTTTTGAATTATTTTCATTTTGGAAATTTTTTGGAATGTGATTACAAACACAACTAACAATCTAAAAACATGTTTTAGCTGTTGACTTGTCAAGTTTCTATGTGAATAGTGTATGTTTGAGGGTTATTTACCCCAATTTCCATTGGTACATAACAATATCGAAAACACATCAAGCACTTCCTACTCCTAAGGTCAAGGCCAATGGTAGCACTCTCAGGCCTACAACTTAGAATATCCTTCAACACAAGTGTAGGGACACCTTTAGGGGGTGTATTCACTCTTGTCTTTGTGAGAGAGGATAGCTAGGGGTCTCTAGGACTAGAAGGATGACCCAATCGCCCTCTCCTTAGAAAGCTACAAGTAGCTTATGCTAAGTCAAGGATTTCTGTCTCATCTCAAGGGAGCCATATGGTGAGTAACTTTGGGGTGCAATACACATTCCCTACACTAAGAGTGACACCAAGAACTCAATCAAAAAGGGCGGCTACTAAGAGAGGTTTCTAGTCACAATTTGGGGGACTTAACACCTTGTGAGCTCTCAACAAACCACTTAAGGATTTAACCAATCCTACTTGGGGTGTCAACTACCTCACACAAGTGTGGTTATCTCCCCTTTTAGTTTGGCACTATTGACAAAGGCTAACATCAATTTGGACTTGGTTTTGGCCTTATCCTTTTATATAGCAGCCTAAGGGAAAAACCATTTTGGGTCATTCCCCTTGGAGTGATTACTTCTCCAAGGGAATTACCCTCTACAAAAGAAAAAAGATAATATGGAGTAATTTCTCTTACACCCAAGATCGACAAAGTGGCGAGGGGAGAGGATACTCTCAGTACACCTTATGGGTTCTACAACAAAGATTGTGCAAGCGCACCAATCACAAAAGACACTAGTACATTTTAATCCCAAATTTAAATGTACCTAATTAGCATGGAAGACAAATTTTTTTTTACAACACCAAAAAAAATGTGCAAGTTGTTCTTTTAGAGCCCAAAACAAAATGTTCAAGTTCTTTTTAAAGCCCAAAATGACATGTTCAATTTGTTGTTTTTTTAAAGCCCAAAATGAAATGTGTAAGTTGTTCTTTTTTAAAGTCCAAAACAAAATGTTCAAGTTGTTTTTTTTAAATCCCAAAATGAAATGTTCAAGTTGTTCATTTTCAAGCCCAAAACGAAATGTTCAAGTTATTATTTTTAAAGCCCAAAATGAAATGTTCCTAATTAGAAGTAAAGACAAATATTTGTTTTAAGTCCCCAAATTGAAGTGTCCCTATTTTAACCAAAAATAAAAGCAAACAAAAACCCTGTAAGAAAATGGATTAGTAGTTTTAAAAGATAAAGTCTTCTCCCAACATAAGACACACATTGCAAACAAGAAATTAGTAACCCAAAAACCCTTTAATGATAACAACAAATTAAAAACAACGATAAATTTTCCTAATATTAATGAAATCTAAATCCGTAAAATGTTTTGGAAAGATAAATTTGAGTTCTCTAAAACCCATAAACTATTCGACAAAATTCTGCATGAAAAAATTGTTATAGACGAAAGAAAACACGAATTTTAAGAGGTCAACAACTGAATTAAAAAAAAGAGCAGTGGAATTAAAAAAACAATATCTTTCTCAAATCTGAACAAAATTTAAAACTGTAAAAAGCTATGGAAAGATAAGACTCAAGTTTACAAAACCCACAAACCTTTCTACAAAATTTAGCATACAAATTATTTTTATAATTAAGAGAATATCACAGATTTTAAGTAGGTTTCTGCACTCTAATCTGTAAAAATCCTTACAAACACTCAAAATATTAGTTCACGTTAGGTTCAAAAATGTAAGGAAGGGTTAGAAATCATGATGAGAGGCAAAGTTCAATGATAACAACCACAACTGCCTAAAATCTAAGCCCAAATCCCAATCCAAACAAGAAAGCACAAACAACCATGGAAATCAAATGTAAACATAAAGCTATATGAAACTTCCCATGTTGAAGTTGATTAACCTTCCTTGCATCTCCTTCATTTTTCTCAATGTGCAAGCTTGCCCTCAGATTTTTTTGTTCAAAGGTACCTACAAATGATAGTGATGTGATAGCAAGAACTTTGGAGATAGTGGTTGTAAAACAAAAATGAAGGACACAACTCTCTTTTATAGAAAAGCTACTCGAACGGACGACTGAGATTGAAAGCCATAATGATGCCAAGATCAACGGTGGAGGTTGCTTGCACCATAGAGAGGTAGGGTTAGGGATGGCTAAGGATAGACGGTCAAGATTGAAAGGAGACTGAAAGTAATCAATGGTCAATATTCAAAAGAGGAAGTGGAGAGGAAGTGGAGGGAAAGTGGAGGAATTAAATAATAAGATTATTTAATTCATGGAGAAGCATGTGAGGAATTAAATAATCATTTAGATTATTTATTTGTGAGAGAATAAGGGAAATGGGCATTTAATTAAAATGATTGTACAACCATTTAAAATAAGAGGGAAATGGATAGAGATATTAAATAATTAAATAAGATTAATTATTTAATGATAAAAGAGTGATAAAGGGGAGTTAAATAATTCCAATAATTATTTAACTATAGAAGGACAAAAAAATTAATGAATAGATAAATAATTAAAATTAATTATTTAATTATAGATGAATAACGAGGAGCGAATAATTAAATAAATGAAAATTTATTTAATTATAGAAAGAAAGTGTTAGCGACATAGTTAAATAAATATTAGTTTACTTAATTAATCAAAAGAAGAATAAAGAAAGGAAACATGAATTAACTAAATAATTAAAAATATTTAATTAATAGAAGAATTATTTTAAAGAAAAATAATTAAATAATTGGAATTATTTAATTATACAAGTGAGAAGAGAGAATGATGCGAAAAAATGACGTTTGTAGGCATAGGACATTTTTCAGTGTCTACACATACAATAAATCTATTAGTTTTAGTGTTGTATTTATAATATATGATTAATTTATAGCTAATTAGTACAAGATAAAGAAAAATCACTATTTTTTAATATATTAGAAAATCTAGGCCTATTTTTCTTTCTTTCATCTAGTGAACCTAACCTTCTTACCCACCTATCACTTTTTTCTGTAAAACACCAACCTAAAACATTTCTCATTTTATTTTTCTTTTCAAAACTAGGTCAAAAATTAAGTAAGAAATAAAAAAACCCTAATAAAATTTAAGGTGTTTCCCTTAAGCCATTAATCTATATTTATTGGACAAAACTAGTGGCCTATGGCCAACTTACCCCAACCCCTAGTTGACTTGTTCTCTTTCCCATTTGATCTAATATTTATAATCATTCATTTTCCGTCCCCACACTAAATTTATATCTACCAACAAGCTTATTTTTACTTTAAATATTTACAACACTCCTTTAATTTATTACAACACCCTCATACCTATTTCCTACACTTCACCCATTCATATCTTTAACATATCCTTTATACTAGTTCTTACCAATCCATAGTATATTTATTAAAACACTTTATCCTTTCCCATACCTAATTTTTCTATTTTCTAACCCTCCTCTTCATTTTCTTATCTCCACCACACATTTTGGAAAATTCACAACACTTCCTTTATTTCTCCAATTAGAAACCCCACCTTCTTTACCACCTTTTTTTTACCTTCACTGCACTCTTTTAATGTTTCTCAAGATCACTTGTCTTTTATCCCAACACCTAACTTACCTATCTCACCACTCTGCCCTTCCTTCCCCACCTTCACAACACCTGCCTAACTCCTCAAAAGATCCCTTTTCTTGGTTCCAACACTTGATCTCATTATTCCTACATGATTTCCTTTCTTTCACCCTCCTTAAACACCTACTCTAATATACCCAACACATAATTAACCTTTCCCAACACCTATTCCAACTGATTTTCACCTCCAATTACCTTCATTTTTACTTCCTCTCACCACCATTATCTTTCCTCAATTTATACCATGGCCTCTCCTTTTATTCCCATTTTATTCATGCCAATTTCCTTGATCCTCAATTTTTCATAACCTCATTACTATCTTCCCTCATGTGATTAATCACATTCTTAGATTCCTAAACCAAGGTTTGTCTCCTTCTTATGGTCATAGTTTGTCATGTCTTACCTAACACCCTTACTTTTCCAATTTACTTAAATAATATCTACATGTCATTTTTCCTCTTTTATCCCTTCCACTCCTTCAATTACACTTATTTTATCTCCTACTATTAATGATGTTAGTTTTCCACCTTTCCACCCTCACACCATCTTTAGACTCCTTTTACGTGCATGACTTTGCCTAGAGGCCCTAATAGTGATCCATGTTATCCTTCTCCATTTCCTATAACTATCTTAAATCATCTCTTAATGGTGAGCATAGATCCTCTTTTCCTTCTACTCTTACCACTAATTCTCATATCATCTTGGATTCTCCTTCACATAATGACTCATGCACCTCTCTTGATGATTTACCTTTTGATACCTTGACTAAGTTTTCTTAGTGAAGATTTGGCCTATTTTCACTATGATGATAATTCTACTTTAGATTCCCCTTTATCTCCCACTTTCTGCCCTACTACATTCTTTTCAAATATTGCATTATGACTGTGTCGCCAAAAAATGTATAGTTGACATTTTTATGCTCACTTAAGTCTCTCTTGTGGACTTTGGCTTGATTTTGCCTAGATTTAATGTTGTAATGTGGCCAACACATTCACATTAGGTCTTGGACCCTTGTGAATCATTAAGACTTCTAGGTTGTCTTGTAAAGGTGTTGTGAAGTATTGTAACTCACTTTCACACTTTTATAGGACCCTTTCATCATAATTCACCTAAATAACCCCTTTTTATCACTTACCAAGTCTTATTTCAAACTGTTGTAAAGTGTTTTAACCCACTTTCATGCTTTTCTAGACTTTTCATTACTAATTCAACCCTTTCTCATGTTTAAATGACCCCTTAATACACTTTTCAGCCGTTTTTAAGTGTGTTTTTGAGGATATTCTCATTGGACAACATTTAATGCCCTTTAATTCCCGACACCCACTTAATTTGCTTAAGTGGGACTAAGTCACCAATAGGGGCGACTTAGTCCTTTTTGACACAAAACTCAAAATTATTTGAAATTTCTAGCGAGATTTTATTCTCTAACCCTTGAGGTTGGCTTGTGATGTGTTATTTTCAGGAAATTTAGTAAGATCAAGTATAAATAAAGGGTTTTATCCTCATTTTTCATCTCCTATTCACCTATTCATCCAAGCATTCACTCAAGCAATTAACTTAATCATTCTCAAGTATTCAAGCTCTCTAAGCACAATCAAGTCATCCATTGGAGCACTTCATTGCATATCTTCAGATTTACACATCAAGGGTTTGGTAAGTTTATGATATTGCATGTTGTTTATTTATCATTCTCTTCACATTTCATTTCATTTCATAGGGTTTGATTACCAAAGTGGGGTTTGACCAAGGCAAACCCCTATACTCTAACCCTTAACCATTTTCCCCCCTTTGCACGTGTGTTTGTAGACTTTGTAGGAAAATTTGTCAAAGAAATAGGTGTTGAAAAGTGGTCAATACGTCATCAAAGTCACTCAAGTCAAAATAACCCGAATTCAAGTTTGGAGACACTTTTTATCTTGTTTTCTACATAATCAAGTACAGACACTTGTCAAAAAAGCAAGTGCAAACCCGAAGCTATAGGATTCTGTCCCGAAATTCCCAAAATCTGCAGGTAGACTAACTCACCACTAGTGATGGATTAGTCCCACTGCTAGGCCTGAAAAGTGGTTTCTACATTTTTGGATACCAATTTGGTAGATTCCTATTCTGGCAAGTTTTCCCTGAAATTGGGACTAAGTCGCCCAGCCTGGCATAAGTGTCCCAATCAACATTTTTAGTCAATTTTTCAGGATTCCAAAATCTCTCCACATCAAGTTTCAGATTCCAGGTGCATCTCTCCAATTATGTTCAGTTATTTCATCATTTACTTGCATTTTTAGGTGTTTTGCATATCACAATGTGTTTTCCAGCACTTTGCATTTCTTAGGTTTTGCATCATTAAATCATTTTCTTTTCAGATCAATGCATCAGTACATCATAATTGGACATATTACATCTCATTCACATTAACTTTGAGTATAGACATTTTCATTTTGGACCCCATCCTTTCTCCTTTTAGGTGAAAAACCCTTGAAGGAGCTAGAGTAGTTGGGCAATCCAAAATCATTGTCCACAATGACATTAATAGTTCCCCTTATGCCTCTTTTTCCATTTTATCTTCCCTCATATCCAAAAACTCTCCCTTAGATATGGATCTAATTCATTGCACATCTTGTACTTTTTATATCTTTTGAGCCACCTTTGTTTAATTTTCTTCCTATAGCCTCTTCTCCCTTGGAGAATTTTTTCTCTTTCTTATGGGTCACCATATTATTTCCTCCCTTTTTGATCCATTTTCCTACTTCACCTCATCTACCCATTAATCCATTGTCCCCTCCTATCTATGACCTACCACCTCTCTTTTCCTCACCTAATATTGTATCATCTTACCTCACCCAAACCTATCCCTACTCCACCTATGAAGCATTTAACTCATCTTGTTTATGACCTACCACTTCCCTCTTCCCCCAATTATGTTGTACAATCCTTAACTTTTGTTTCACATACATCTACTCCAATCATTAAACCTTAGATCCTTCTTTCCTTTTCCCATCCTTATGTGGTACTTGTAAGAGTTGAATATTAGCTCAATACCCAAGACCACCTACAAAAACAATGAAAACCTTCTACACGAGAGTATGCAAGAATATGAGCTTGCTTGATATTAAGACCTATCAAAATGATGATGAGGTATGAAGTATATTACATATGGGTACAATGACCTTCCTTATATAGGAAAGGTGAGGAATAGGATTGAACATGATTGTGACATGTGTCTTAATCCTATGACATGCGAAAACCAAGAAACTAACTACCTAGGAATCGACATAAAAGTTAGATAAGATTAGTTCTATAAAATCCAACAAGACTTCTAGAAATAATCTTATATCTTAAGTAAACTTAACATGTGAATAATTCCCCTAAGTCCTTAGTGAGATAAATTACTAGGTACAAGACTTTATATTCACACCAACATCCCCCCTTAAGTGCAACTTAGGGAGAATATTATTATGCAAATGATGAGAAAAATGCAAAGATGGGAACCACACCACCAACAAAAGTTAAGTGCTCGACGCTTTGTATGTGTCCACAACAAGGGCTTTGAGGGAAATAGTGCTACCAAAAAACCAACATCGAAAAACATTGGTGGAGGTCGTCGATGAAATTTTGACAGGAATAATAGACAATAGTTAGTGAGGAGATTAATGCAATTGACAAAAACCTTTAATGTCACTAACAAAGTTTGAGTTAACAAAAAAAAGCTGACACTTCTTGTGGTAAAGGTACAACCATCCAGATATGGCAGGTCTATAGTTTTCTGACTATAAAAAAAATCTTTTGAATACATATATATATATATAAACTTTTGCTCCACAATAATATTGTGGCCGCCAAATAGTAATTTTTCTCAATTAATGAATAAAACTCGTGGACAATTATTAAAAAAGGGTACCCGATCAATATTTTAACAAATATGCTTGATTAGCCTGATTAAATAATTATTTGAACCTGCCAAAAATATTTGAAGCCGTAGAATTCATTTTTTTTAAATAATTTTTTCAACGAGAATTAAATATCATACCTTGTACCCAGGTGGGCCATACAATTTGCTCGGGTAATTTTTTTATGCCTCACGAATAGTTGAAGATGAAATAGGGTGTATTATATATCAATCTTCATCTCTTTAGAATTATGAAGACGATGATGAGGTCTAATCAGGGTGAAGTGCACCAAAAGATCTACTACCTCTAGATTTTGCAAATCTTCTAACCCTCATAACTTTGGCAAAAAATGTCAGATTTAGGTGAAACAAAAGTCAATATCGACTTTATTGGCTACCCTAAACTCGAATCTAAGCTCAAATTTCCTCCAACATGAGCCAAAAGTGACATGCCATGAAAACCCACATATAGAGAAACCCTCAAATCTAGTTTTTTTTCAAGTTTTATGATTCCCAGGTTCACCATATGGTGCAAGGGAAGAGCATACTCAACCTTACTAAAAATAACCTAGATCTCTCACTAGCAATATCTCAAACCTCATATTTGAGAAGGGTTTTGCAAGGCTTGACTTTGATACCATGTAAGAGTTGAAGATTAGCTAATACCCAAGACCACCTACAAAAGCAATGAAAACCTTCTACAAGAGAGTATGCAATAATATGAGCTTTCTTGATATTAAAACCTATCATTTGAAATGATGATGAGGTATGAAGTATATAACACATGAGTACAATGACCTTCCTTATATAGGAAAGTTGAGGAATAGGATTGAATATGGTTGTGACATGTGTCTTAATCCTATGACATGTGACAACCCACAAACTAACTACCTAGGAATCAACATAAAAGCTAGATAAGATAAGTTCTAGAAAAACCAACTAAGACTTCTAAAAAATCTTATATCCTAAGTAAACTTAACATGTGAATAAGTCCCCTAAGTCCCTCGTGAGATAAATTACTAGGTACAAGACTTTAGATTCACGCCAACAATAACACATTTGTTTACTTATCAACTTATATTTTCTCCTTCACAAGGGCCCTAATTACCTCATGCCTATGAGATTCCTCCTTCCTCTTCCCCATCCTTCTCACCAATGTGGCCCAAATTATGGTGTCATAACACATGAATTATAATTTTTTTATTATGTTGGTATAGTTACAAGAAGTAGACACATATAAGGTTTCACATTGTATACCCACATAAACATCAAATTTTCTTTAGCCAACCTACGGGTAAGTGCACCAAGATGGTTCCCAAAAAAGGGGCTTAAGTGGCCACTTTTTTTCTGAAATCAGGAAATACTGACCTTGGACGTGAAATTGAGGATAGCTACACTCAAAATTTTTTGATGGAACAAAAACAAGGACATGCGGTCTCAGGAGTCTACTTTCTAAACTACTAATTTATTTTGAAAGTTGTTGAGATTAAGGGGTTCAAAGAGGGATGTACACAAATTGCTATTGTTTTTTTCAGAAAAACATAACATAGCAACTTTTGTACGACCCTAGCATGGTGAACTTTTTTGTAGTATTTTAAAATCGCTACGGTCAGAAGTTGAATACTTGATATGTAGTAAGAATTTGGATATTTTTGATGAATTTTTAATGAATATTTGATTTTTATTAATTTTTCTAAGTGGGCACTTCCTAAAAGCAGAATTTGGTAGTGCTCATTTGAAATTTTTGAAACTAAAGATTTTTCTAAAATTTTATTTTTTAAATTGTAGAATGGAGTCTAGTTTCTAAAAATATAATTTATTTCAAATTTTGATGAACGGTTAATTTATAGCGAAAAAAATACCAAACACTGCTTTTTGAAGAAAAGCGGACATACAATCAAAAGAAATTATGGATGAAAAGTTTAACATTGTTAGAAAGTGAAAAAAATTACATCGTTGGAAAGCTAATAAAGAACCTAACATTACCCATGTCTTCGATTTTCTTGATATTGAACCAGATAAAATCTTGATGGTGAGCACAAACCCGATTATGTGAAAATTTGTTCAATTTGGAAAAAAAACACGTCTCTGGTCTTTGGGAATGCCCTCCAAGCCTTTGGGTTGGTATTCCAAAGCAAATACCAAAGCTAAGGCTCGGGGATTTCCAATGCAAGATATAACGCGAGCGCGTTATAACACACACACGTTATGTCTTACTTTTCACATTTTGCAAAGAGCATTACTAGCAACAAAGGTGGGAAAGGGTCGAAGAGGGTAGGGAAGGTAGGAAAGGGTGGGGAAGGGTGAGAGAGGGCGGGAGAGTG
>VDFB02049728.1:0-22194 GCA_007258455.2 Sequoia sempervirens
TGGTGTGCTCGAATGACGTTAATGAGCCGTGGAGGGGAGCCAATGCCATCAAAATTCTAAGCTATCCGCTCTCGAGAAGGAAAGGTGTTTATCACCAATCCGAGGTATATCAGTGGGCTATACCAAGTATACAAACCCTTGGCCTATTGGCCTTTTTAGGATTGTGCTTATCTGATGTGTGATTGGTTACATTCAAAACGCTGTGTTTGTCAAGTGTTTTCTGGTCTTATCACAGTTCGAAACAAAACTTTCATCAAACAGACCAAATTTTCCATAAAAAATGACAAGACAAACTTTCCGCATCTATCAAACTGCATTTAAATGTCTGAAGCGCAATCGCTCTGATCAATCGCATTTGAGTTTACTAAACCGCATTTGCATATCCAAGACGCAATTGAAACTTCAAATGACACATTTTCCTGTCAAAACTTAAAACTTCACATCCGAGACTTGAAGTCCTCAACTTGTCCACCATTTGTCAAACACTGTCATCAAGAAGATTCTGTCAGAAACCAAACTTGATATTGCTCAAAGTCTTGTCTATTAGCTTGCATTAGTCACCATAGGTTTCATACCTCATTCCTTTTCATTACATACACTTGGCATTAGACTATCCCTAGGTTCATATTTTGCATACTTAGGATTAGGAAAATCTTAAGCACACCTTGCAAAGTCATTGTTTTCAAAATTAGACCCTCTTGGACCAAGTTATCAAACACCCTTTTTAGTCATTGTCCTCTTTTGTGAGATTTCTTCCAACTCAAAAGTCTAGTTAGGAAGACTCACTAGTCATTTAGACCTTGTGAACTTGTCATTTCCAACAAAGTCCTTTAGTAGTCAAAATCGAAAACAAAGTTCGAGCTTAGAAGTGCTTAGATAACCTTGTCTTACAAAACATAGTCTTGCATTGTCATCCTTTATCCAAAAAATCCAAAAAACATAGGCTAGTGTCATCCTTGCATTTAGTTGTCATTCTCATCATTCTCATTTGAGAAAATCCCTTTTACGGTTGAGACTAGGCTTCAAAGACAACAACGACAAATGACAAACTTTGGACAAGATTCTTATCCCAACATCAACAATAACACTTACGACACGAACAAACATTGGACCTTTTCTGACCCATTTCACAACATGAACATGCAATCTTCCATGAACATGCCATCTTCATCACAAAACATTTTTGAGCCATTCATAGAAAGAGACCAAAATGGACGAGTATATTTCAAAGACATAGAAGCTGCAAAGCAAAATCCTGATATATTCTCCTTTGTCAAAAAATTAGTCTTACGTGACCCTCAAAGGTATCTAGCCATGCTTTTGGACTTAGGGGCTAAGTTACCGCAAGGATTTGACATAAATACTTTGCCACCATCTGTCTACCCTCACAATCAACAGTCACTTGACACAAATCCTGCCATCAATTCACAACAAACGTCCACTTATCACCCTTATCCTAACCTTGACAAGGGAAACCAACTGTCCAATAGTCCATTCCAAACATCCATGTCATATTCTGACTCTTCACCTATTAATCCCGTCCAAGTCTGCATCCCTTATCAATCATCTACCAACTCATGTCAAGTCCCCACATCATACCATACCGATCCGGTCCAAGTCTCCATGTCCTCTTTCAATCAACCTTATACCAATCCAGTCAAAGTCTCCATGTCATATCCTTGTCCTTCAACAGTTAATCCAGTCCAAGACTCCATGATATATCCAGTCCAAGACTCCATGTCATATCTTTGTCCCTCACATGCTACTCCAGTCCAAGTCCCCATATCCTATCCTAGTCCTTCATATACTAGTCCAGTCCAAGTTCCCACGTCCTATCCTAATCCTTTGGTCATTAATCCTTTTCAAGTCATCCCCTCACAAGCCACATCTAGTCATGAAAATTTTGTCATTGCTCAAAGTCAAATCCCATTGTCTAAACTTGAGGATACATGTCAAAATGAAAGCCCAAAGCATAACCTTATAATGTAACCCTCATGTCAAGAACAAGGTAGTCCATCCCATGACCCTATCTTAAACTCCATTCAGGGAGGCGTTCAAGACAATCATGACATCCAAAACACACCTATCCATGACAACCCCATCTTTGAACAAGACCCTACCATTGACCAAGAAGTCCAAATCCATGACAACCCCACCTTTGACCAAGACCCTACTGTTGACCAAGAAGTCCAAAATGATCCACTCCTTGACCTTTACGCCATTCATGATCAAACACTTTCCAATCCTATACAGGCTTTGACTATTGATAGTTTCCAAAATGAGACACTTGCCTCCATTACACACATAGACGATATTCCTCAAGCACAAGAGTATTCCAATATGGACATATTTGAAAATGATCAAGCTATAGCTAAATTTACAGGAATCTATAACACTGACCATCATGATGGCTTCGACATTGACTTGGAAGTACCAACAGAATCGTCTGAACCTGACATGTCACAAGATCAGGCCAAAGATATTAGTCAGGAATATGTCCAACATGACAATGAAGCTAAGACACTTTATCAACTAGGGTCATCTATCTTTGTCAAAGCAGGCTTTCTTGCAGATGAAAATATTACAAAGTGGCAGTATCCACATACCTAATGATGGGTTAGCATCTCTTCTTGCTTTCAAACAACAAATACCCCATACTTAAGGCCGAATCTTTCAAAGCATGCAATATCAAGGCAAAAGGACTAGGCATGCATGAGCAAGGCATTGTTGAACCAATGCGGCCGGAAAATTACATACATCAAGGTCTTGGCTATTCCTTAGACAACAAATCAAACGATGTCAATGGTACCTCCTCGATACTGGGGGAAACCTTGTCAGATACAAACATCAAAATGAAGTCCATGAGAAATCCTTGTCATAAAATTGCGCCAACACCCCCTCCACCCACACACCATGGTAGTCATTCCATCATGAATAAACCTTCCCTTTGGAACCAGCAAAAACAAAAGTCTTACAAGTGAAAAGATCAAAATCAAATGTCAAAGGCTATTGAATCAAACAAAGGGATAAGTGGACAAATGAAATTAAAATGGATCCCAAAGAAAGATGGATCAAACAAAGACACCAAGTCAAATACAAAAGTCAATCACAATGTGGAGCCACAAGACAAGAGGACTCCCACATATAACACATGTCCACCTCCTTCAAAATGGTCATTAATCAAGGCATATAAAAGTGTTGGTTCCAAACACCATCCCTTCAAAATCTGTCATCCATCATCCAAAGTTTGGAAAATAAAAAGGCATTCATCCAAATGTCCAAACAACCTTTCCACATCTACCATCATCTGTCATAATCCTACATCTCGCCTAAAGTCCAAAAATCCTACATCACAAATCCGTCACATCATGGCAGCAATTCTTTACCACAAGGACTCTCATGGCACTCTATTGCGATGTGCGTATTTTGATAAGGCCAATTCTAGTATCAGAAAGGATCACAATGACATTAATCAGTTGTATACAAGTGCTACGATCCTGACAAGACAACTCCTTCAGCAAGGTCATTATTGGCATATTATGGCACCAGTCTCTACATCGGCACCGTCAGTGGATTCAGAATAGTCAGTGGTAATCTAAAGCATCCAGACTATCCACAATATCAAAAATACAAAAAAAATTCAAAAATCAAAAATAAAAAAATCGTCACCCTGATGAAAACCTGGCAAACAGGTGTCTTGGTGACACCAAAAAAATTAGAAAATCAAGAAAATAGTAAAGAGAAAATTTTCATCCAATGGTGAAAACCTGACAAACAGGCGCCCTGGATAAGTACCATGATGAAAACCTGGCAAACAGGCGTCATGTGTAAAATAAATCATCTATGTGGACTCTTACACTTGGGGGCAAGTCGTCTCATTTCCCATACCTTCCTCATAACATTGACATCCGTCCATCTTAACCCTATCATTTCCATATCATTCCCACCTATCTTGTTCTTGACATAAAACTGACACACATAAATCATGCTTTGGAAAAACTCTTGACATGTCTATCCTTCGATCATACACGATTCATGAAACATCATGTCATCGACCACCATAGTCTTATTGTCCTTATATGACATAGTCATTGAAAATCATATGACAATTCCCTTAGTCTCATGTCTCCCGTCCTTTACCAAGGCCACCCTCTCATCCTTTCATGTCTATCACCTGTCTTGGCTTTCCCTTGTCAAACGGTCTAAGGATAATCACCATCCCATCTAGCCCTAACCAAGTCATTCCAAATGCAACGAGTCCAATTTATACAAGTACATTATCCAAAATTTTACTTGACTGCGTTCCTGGCCCAGTTGTAGACCTCTATACTTTTGTCACATTATCGTCATCATCCTCATGTTGTTTCGGGATGCGTCATTCCCACGTCAAACAACGTTGTCATCACTTATCAATTGGTATTCAGCTTGACTAGGGGCACAATCATGTTTGTCCTTGGATTCTCATGTATAGGCATCAGTCATATGCATTTGTCACGATCCTCTTAAAAGTCAAAATCCAAAAAAAATCATAAAATGACAAAATGACAAAAACATCATAAAATGTCCTGAAAAAAAGACAAAAAACATTGCAAAATGTCCTGAAAAAAGAGACAAAAACATCATAAAAAGTCCTGAGGAAAGACCTAAAAATTGTAAAACGTCCTGAAGAAAACATTAAACAAAAATCAGTAGACCACTCGAAGAACATAAACATCTGGTCATTTCTAGTCAAAGTCAATCATGTCAAAACAGTCTTCGTCATCTGTCTGAACTACGTTGTCTCTGCGCATTTGCTATGTAGGCAAGACTCATACTTGAGTCCCCGAGACATTAGGTTAGTCCTTTAGGTTTGTCAAAATAAAATCATGACGCAATCTTTGGTCATCAAGACAAAGTCATTGGTCGTGTCGAACTACGAGGTCTCTGAGTGTATGATGTAGGCAAGGCCATCTATCGATGAGCCCCTGAGGCCGCACTAGGTCAGTCCATTAGGGTTCATGGCACTACACTAGCACACACGTCAAAAGTTTTCAATCAATTTCCACATAGGGAAATCTCCTGAAACAAAGTAAAACAATCATTTATTCAGCATGGCAATCTCATCGGCATATAGTCAAACACAAGTCAAACTTAGTCAAAAACAAGTCAAATCATCATAAGTAGGTCAAACTGTCAAAATTCAGTTAGTCTTCAGATGAGTCCTTCTGAACGATAACCTCTGTCATTTTCGCCTTAGGATGTGTCCTTCCTAGGCGTCGTCATCGTCATTCAACATTTTGAGTGATCCTCTTGACACCTAAAGATCATTCTTCGTGACATCAGTATTCTTTAGATGTGTCCTTCTGAAGAACCAACTCTGTCATTTATGCCTTAGGATGTGTCCTTCCTAGGCATCGTCATTATTTTGAGGGACCCCTAATGACCATTAGGGATCGAATCCTCTCGACATCGGCATTATTCAGGATGTGTCCTTCCTGAATTCACCAAGTCTCGGCATTTTCCAAGATCAATCAAAACTTTAAACATTTTTGACATCTTGACATCATCGAACATGGCATCTTGACATCAGAACAATGGATATCCAGATGCACTTGGAAAACACTTGGCAATTGTCTTTTGATCTTTTATCATGTTATTAGTTTTTCAGTGAGATCCCACTAAGCAGGATTTACAGAAGCAGCGACGTAGCATGACAATTGACACACATGACTACTAGCTTCTCAGCGAGGTCCTGATTATGGGATTTAGAAAAGCAATGACATATCATGATAGGGACTTTATTTTTGTATTTTGGCAATCATGTCACTAGTTTCTCAAGGATGTCCTGGAAACAGGATTTAGAGAAGCAGCGACGTTTCATGATCTGTCCTTGTCTTTTTCTGCTTGTGGTTGATTATGACAAGAAGACTGGGGCAATCATAGTATGAGTCATGATCATCCTTGTCTATGACTGTTTGTCTTACGTGATGGTACAACCTTACACACCTTGATCTATGTCATATCATGGTGTTTCTTGGCCATCACAACAATCTGCCCAATGACGATTAAGAGCAATAAATATTAAAGTCCTATGGCAATGTTTTGAAGGATTTGGTCTAGGAACTAACATGCATCTTCTTTAGTCTTGCCATCTTCTCTGTCTCATCTCATATAGGCATTGCATCCATATCATCATCCATATCTTTTGCACTAACATTTCTTTGTCTCTTCATATTCTAGTCTTCCATCAATTCTCGAGCACACCCATGTTCTCGAACCTCGTCTGGCCCTCGAGGGGTACAACATAAATCTCCTCACACTTTTCCTCATCTTATTTTGCACCGGGCATTTTGACTTTTTCTTTGTCGCCAATGCATGTTTATATTATGACAAAGAGGGGCAAAATGTAGACACCTAAAAATGACCTAGGCCTGCAAGCTTCATTTTTACCACTTTCGTCCTAGCATAAGTAAGACATTTAATTATGTCCTTGGTCCACATTCGACTATTGATTAAATAATTCATAATTATTTAATCAATTCATGTCCTTTGATTCTTTATGATTATTAAATAAATAAATTTTAATTTATTTATTAAATACGCCACTAATTGTCTAAGTCTTTCTTTAATTAAATAGATTTCTTAATTTATTTAATTTCCCTTTCTGCGTTTAATTATCCTTGATTATTAAATAAATAAATTTTATTTATTTATTTAATACATCACTAACTGTCCAATTAAATAAATTGATTAATTTATTTAATTAATTAATCTTATCTGCTGAATTAAATAATTTAATTTAATTATTTAATTGCTAATTTCATATTCTTCTCATTTTAAATAAATTAAATTATTTAAAATATCATGTCAATCCTAACTGTCAGTCCTTTTTGATAAATAATCTAAAAAAGATTATTTATTATCTCATAAAATCCATAATTTGAATTATTTTAATTCAAATTAGTAATTAATCTTCCAAAAATCAAGTAATCGGGCAGATTCTTGATTTTCCAAATCTTATCTTCAGTCTGAATCTTATCTCTTTGATTTTTCGAATCTTGCAAATCAGGTAATCTTATCTTCTTGATTTTTCGAAAATCTTTATTTTCTAATTAATTTGTCTCATTTATTCTCCACCGTCGATCTATTTTTATTCTGACCGTTCGATTAAGGATTTTGCCCTAACCCTAATTAGGGATTCTCGGGTTTAATCTGGATCGTTCATTTTAGGGTCTCATCACTAATTTATCTCGTCCGTCCGTTCGAAATGGCCTTTTCTATAAAATGCCCTTTCCTTCTCATTTTTCATATCTTGACATTTTACGTAATTACTATAGGCATTTATTTACTCTCACTTATTCATTGTCATAGGAATTTGATTAATATTGGCATTTATTCTAGGCATAGGCATTGACTTTTAGACATTGGCAATAGTCATAGGCATATCAAATCCTTCGAATCTTGTTGTAGGGCTTAGGCATTTTAGATTGCTCAAAGTACAAATCTGAGGGCAACATTTCCAGCAAGCAAGAAGGTGTAACGAAGATCAATCATGGAAGATGGAGACTCTTGGTGATATATTTTCTTTTCGTTTTCATTTGATTTCCATTGTACTTTGTTATTTCATTAGATTTTTATGTTATTTGTGCTAACCCATCTAACTTTATCTGATTTTCCTTGATTACAGTAATGCCATATGTGTCATAGAATCTTTTGAATTCATTTGACCTGAAACACATCCCATTATCTGTGATTAACCTCAGTGGTGTACCAAATCTGGTGATAATGTTTTCCATCAATAAATTTGTCACCACCCTGCTTGTAGCTTGTTTAGTTGGGATTCCTTCTACCCATTTAGTAAAATAATCAGTGGCAACTAGTATCCACTTGTTTCCTCCACTTGATTTTTCCTGTATCTCTCCAATGAAATCAATTCCCCATTGATGAAAAGGGGCATCAGCCTGCAAGGGTTGAAGTGGCAAGGCTCCTTGATATTTTAGCTTTCCAGAGAACTTCTGGCAGGCTTCACATTTTCCTACATGTATGAAAGAATCATTAAAACCTTAAGCCAGTAGTAACCCACCCTGAGAATTTTGTGTGCAGTTGTTTTTGCTGAATAATGTCCTCCACAAACTCCTTCATGCATTTCACTTAGAACATGCTTGGCCTGAGACTCATCCAAACACAATAACAGTATACCATCCCTATTCTTCCAAAACAGATCTCCATCCATGAAAACATATTTAGATGCCTGCAACTTTAAAGTTCTTTTCTGGCTGTCACTCAATTCCTCTAGACACTTTGTGTACTAAAGGTAATGCATGATATCAGTATACCAAGGAGTATGCTCAATGCTTGCAATTGCAGTCCCTTCTTCTATATTACAAACTTGATTTGCTTCAATATTTGATTCTACCATCAACCTAGCCAAGCCTTGACCTCTTACTAATTTGGTAATCTATATCTCCATGTCAAACTCTTGGATTTTGTTAATCCATTTGCATCTTTTTCCTGTTACTTCAGACTATGTCAGAATATCTTTGACAGAAGCATGAGGGACATAAGCAATCACCTTTGCTCCAACAAGATATGGCCTGAAAGCTTTTGTAGCCTTTACTAATGCAAATGCTTATTTTTCCATTATATCATATTTCAATTCAAACCCTTGTAATGACTTACTGAAGAAAGACACGGGCTGTTCATGACCATCCTCATTCTTCTGTAACATAACAACAGGAATTGTGTGCATTGAAGCAAAAGAAAATATCTGAAAAGGCTTTGCAAAATCTGGAGATTTAAGGACAGGAGCCTCCTTGATGGCCCTTTTGATAGATATGAAAGCTTCCAAGGCTTCTGCAGTCCATTCCATTTTTTGTCCTTTCTTCAACATTTTTGATATGGGCTTAATGATCTTAGCAAAGTTAGAAACAAATCTCCTAAAAATATTAATTTGTCCAAAGAATGATTGTATAGCTTTGACAGTTTTGGGAATAGGAATTTTATCAATAGCTTCAACCCTCTCAGGATCTATCCTAACTCCTTCTTTTGAAACAATATGTCCTAAAAGCTTACCTTCTATGACTGCAAAATGACACTTCTTAGGATTTAAGCTGATACCATATTCTAGGGCTTTAATAAATACCTTCTCCAGATGTTGTACATGATCTTCAACCTTCTTTGAATAAGTAGTCAAGTCATCCTAGTACACCACCATGATAGCATTGATCAAATCTGCAAATGCCACATCCATAGCTCTTTGGAAGGTCTCTCCTGCATTAGTGAGACCAAATGGCATTCTTATATATACATACGTTCCCCAAGGAGTTGTGAATGTTGTCTTATATTGCTCATATTCTTTGACTTTAACCTGGTTATACCCTAAAAACCCATCCATTATAGACAACTCGCACCCCGTTACTTTATGCAATATAGCCTCCATATTGGGTAGAGGATAATTGTCCTTGAGAGATGCCATATTCAAATTCCTGAAGTCCACACATAATCTGATGTCTCCATTTTTCTTCCTCACAGGGACCAAATTTGAGACCCACGTTGAGTGCCTGATTGGTTTGATGATTCCCCCATCTATGAGCTTTGTCAACTCTTCTTGCATTTTAGGCTCCAGTGTTGAATTTATGGGTCTTTGCTTTTGTCTGAATGGCTTAGCATCTGGCTTCAATGGTATTTCATGCTAAAACAAATCTTCGTTGTATGATTTTAAATCTTCATAATACCAAGCAAAGATGTGTTTATACCTTCTCAACAATTCTATCAGCATTCTTCTAATTGTAGGGCTTATCTTCTTTCCTATGTACACCTTTCTTGGTGATATCTCAGTCCCCAAGTTAACTTCTTCAATATATTCTCTTCTGACTGGTGTTTGCTTCATGAGGGACCGATCACTTCCATCATACAGCCTCTCCAATGCCACCAAGCCCTTAGGAAGCTTATTTGTTTTGAGTTGTAAGATCTCCTTGCCAAACACTGTTTGCTTCCCATCCACTTCCTCAACAAAAGCATTGAAGTCAATTTCCTCGGCTTCATATTGATCTATACAGTTGAGGAATTTCAAAAGGTCAGTGTCATCATTGAAAACCTTCCAATTATATATATTATCAGGCACAACAGGCCTTGTCTTGAACTCAATCTGTGATACCCCAGCCAATGTGATATCATCTCTTTTCAACGCCACATTTGCTAAAAAATCAGCCATTATGTTATTTGATTTGTCAATCCACTCAATTGAGAAGGCATCAAATAATTCAATTGTGTCCCATATAGCATTCCTATACAGTTTCAATCTTTTGTGTTTTTCTACATATTTCAACTTGATTTGTGAAACAACCAATTTAGAATCTCCAAGAATAGCTAGCAACTTGATCTTATGTTTCACAACTATGTTTAGACCTATCAATAAAGCTTCATATTCTGCCACATTGTTTGTACATTCAAATGCCAACAGGAATGAATATTTAAATGTAATACCTTCAGGTGAAACAAGTATAATCCCAGCTCCATTACCTTCCTAGCTACATGCTCCATCAAAATACATTTTCCACACTTCATTACAGTTTTGTGCCACATGCTTTTCAATTGGATCACTGCTGGTTAATTCTGGTTGGGATGATTCAATCTTAAAACTTCCAAGATCAACATCACAAAAATAGTTGATCTAATCTTGTGGTACACAGTCAACAAGCTGGTTCATTCTTGGCTCTCTATACAAATTGACTTCCTGACCATTCATTGGAATTGTAGCATAAGACAAATCAAATTAAACATTTCCTCTGACTGCTGTTGTCCATTGTCTTGACAGAAGCATACCAAACTAAGGAGGAGTATCAATCACTGTGATATCTATATTATGCACCACCTGTGGATAAGTAGCCAGTTTGACTTCAACACCTCTCATAATTCCTACCACAGGTACATGTCTATTATCCATTGCATAGCACTTCCCTTCACATGTATCAACCCACATGCCAAGCTGCTTCATAACTCCTACTGGCATGATATTTATAGCAGCACTAGAGTCTATCATGCAATTTCTTAGCAGTTTGTTATTTATAAGCAATGTATTGAAAAAAGGATCCACTTGTGGGGCAGTTGCTAACATATCACTCAAGTAGACCTCTGGAATATTTACTTTCTCTTGCCTATTGACTGCTTTAATAGCTACTCTATTTTCAGAATTCACATATTTTTCATTTCCATTTGTTATCAATTGAACAACACTATCTCTGTACTCCTTAATTTTCATCATTTCAAGCAGTGGAACATACACTTTTACCTGAGATAATGCCTGAGTGAAGTCAAAAGAAGAGCCTTCCACTTTAACAATTTTCTTCTGCTCCAATGTTTCTCCTTTGTTTTCTTCCTTCTCTCTTTTACTAGGCTGATCAAGCTTTTGTATCTCTTTGTGTAATTCCTTCACTTCCTCTTTTTGGATAGGCTTCTGTTCACTTTTATCATGCTGTTTATTTTCTGATTTCTTCACAATTCCTTGTGTTGCCTTCTGATCCTTCATAAAGATTCCCCCAGGAATGTCTTTCTTATCATTTACTATTTTGTTCCTCAACCAGTATTTACTCCTTGCTTCCTCAACTGCAGCAATAGTTAGTCTCTCTATTTCATCTTTGGTGAGTCTCCTCATACTGCATTGAGCAGGAACTTCAACCGAATGTGGTTCTATATAATCTTCTTCAGAATTAGAAAGAACCTATTGTTCAGCCATATGGACATTGTATCTCTGATTTGAAACATCATACTCATAATCTTCATCCTCTGAAGATGAGTACCTCTCTTGAACATGATGAAAGGTATTTGAAGTCAAATACACTGTGTGATCTTCTCCATTATTTTCCATCAACATTCCCTCCTCTTGCATCCTTTGAGCTACAACACAATAGTTTGGGGAATGTGGCTTATCACAAGCTTCACAAAAGTAATTGTTACTCACCATATAGGTTCCCTTCTTACTCAATGGATCAAGAGTCTCTTTGTTTCTTGGCCTAGCTGTTATAGGTTTTTCATCCTTCTAGTCTGTATTATATGGCATGTGATGCAACCTCGGCATTTCATTTCTGTATGTGCTTTCCTATCTGTACTAATAATTATTTCTTTGTTGAGGAGCCCTAGGGTTATCTCTTTTATTGATTATACCTGCAGTATTCCTGTTGTTTTCAATTGTCAGTTCTATCTTCTAAGCTTCAGCCAGATCTCTTCGGACCCTATTTCTTAGTTCATACCCTATTTTAGGATCAAATGCATTTAAATAAACACTCAATGCTACAAAATCTGACAACCTTGATCTAGGAGGTACTTTAGTCTACAATTTGTTGAATCTTCGGTTGAAATCATAAATTGAATCATTCTGATTTTTCTGAATTTGCATCAATTCATGAAGGGCTGCATTTGGTGCATTTAGATTCCCATATTGCTCTAGGAATATATCATGGAATATTTGGAGAGAATTAATTGAGAGTGTTGACAAGCTGTTGAACCAATCCCTAACATCTTCAAGAAGTGACATCATAAACAACCTCATATGTAAATCTTCATATGGCACACCTATGTCTTGGATGAACACATTGAAATTCCTTAAATGTTCTTCAGCAGTAATTGCATTACTCCCTGTAAACTTAGGTACCAGACTTCTCCAGCTGCCATCCATAGGGTAAGGGCATAGATGAAACCCTATCAAATCAAACTATTTGATCATTGTTGTATACTGGTGAGGGGAAGGAAAAGACGGGTACTAATATTGGTTCATAGGATTGTTATATTGTGCATTATGTTGTGGTACATAAGGCTGACCATGAGGTGGCTGCATAGTTGTATGTTGTGTGGGAATATGAGGTGGATGATTTGGCTAATTATAGTGATTTAATGTCTGATGGTGAGGAGACACTAGTGGGTCAAAAGGCCCTGCACTATGATTACCCTGCTTATGAGGTGGTATATACTTTTGGGGGCAATCAATTGTCTGAGAAGTAATTTGGGCTTTTAGCAATGCAACCCTTAGTTACTATATCTCCTTCCTCTGTGATTCAAACTATGCTTTTACTTCCTTAGGAAGCTCATGATTAATAAAGTCATTTTGGTTACCTTCCATCTTCTGATCACATTCATGTTGAATTCTGATTCGTTCAGCCTCCAGTTCAGCTCTAAACTCAGCCTGTTTCTGAGGATCAAGAAAAGAGAAAGGATTTCTTTGATCTTCTGGAGTACAAGGCTTTGCACTCGAATTGTTTCTCCATGTATCATAGCGATCATATGTTTCACAATGTGCTCTTGATACTTTGTCTTTATCTGTTAGGCACATATCCTCACTTATCCCTATTCCCTTATCAACCTTGTCATCTTTGTGTGTGCACTTACTGCTGCCAGTAGGAGCTCCAGTATGACCTCCTCTGTATTGATATCTTCTTCCATTCATGTTTGAATAGCTATAAAATTTATGTTAGATTCGCCACTCACTTTTGTCAAAAATGAGAAAAAACTTGATGTTTTTTATTCCCAGCGGAGTCTGTATAAAGTTCCTAACTCTATGATTAAGGCCTTGATTTTGAATGTGTCCCCAGCAGAGTCGCCAATTTGTTAGCTCTCAAAAACATAGGTTGAATGCCCCAAGAGGCTGCCAATCTCTTGATACGCTTTAGGGTAACAAACAAGGTCAAAAGAACTCAACCTTCTACTCTTTAGGTGCTGCTAAACCTAGGCGGGTGTACCTTTCTGAATGAAGTAGACTTGACTTATGGTTATCCTTCTTGCAATGATTTTTCCACAATGGCATATGCAAGTGAACAAATGAATTCAAGCGCAATAGCAATCTTCTTAATCTAAATCTTGAAATACTCAATTAACAGATATAAAGAGAATAAATGAATCTTAATGATGAAACTGTAGAGACCAGTGCCTTATTGGGTATGCAGAGTCAAATGAAATCAAGATAAGCAACACTCTCTGGAGAAAACTCAAATTATCTAGCATACATTCTATCTACAACTTGTATAAACATGCAATACTGTAACTACTAAGCTCTACTTTAATAATCCGAACGAATCTCTCTTATTACTGTGATCAATTAAAAGGATTTAATCTTTGCTTGAAAGAAGCAATTGATTAATCACACAGATACAACAAATGTGCATTGATAAACTAAACATAAACTTGTTATGTCAATTTAAACAACCAGAAAGCATCAATCCTGGAGACAACTTAGCAATATTTTCATTGAAATTCAATAGATAATTGACAATGCAGCAACATCAACTAATTTTCATAAATACCTCCATTTTGAAAACATGCATCATAGTCCCTGATCTGAGAAGTTTATTCTATTTTATCTACTTGTTGTGTATTGAATATCTAATAACTGATGATTTTACAATTACAAAAAATGCCTATTTATACACCAACATCAGAAAAATATATCATATTGAGATCCCATGTCAGCCTACCGCAGAATTCGAGCTCATTTCATGTCGGCCTGCAACGGTAATTGAACATCCACATGTCGGCCACAGTATTTGAATTTCTGTTAATCTCACTAAAATAGTCGCCAAGACATATCACAGTCATGTCGAAGGCAATTAAATCGCTACAGTCACCCCGTGTTTTATTCGCTTTCGTCGTGACATATCTGAGTCAGGGAGATATCCTGTAGATCACTTTATGTTTACCTCCTACTTATTAGATCACTTTATGTTTCCCTAAGAGCTCCTTTACCTTTCACGTGTCATTGTGACCTTATGATATCGAGGAGATGTCTCACAAAGCATATTATGTTTCAGCGAAGACAAAAGCACACTCTCACTGACATGTATCTTGCATTCGCTAGCACCAAGACAATGCATAGTCGGGGAGACATTTTGTAGATTATCCTGTGTCCTACCGAAATACCCCGAGCTGACCTTAGGTCGCCAAGACAATACCAACCTCTCACCGAAAGCCACTAATGAAATGTCAGTGAGACCGAAGGTCATTCGCCGAGACCTCACACCGATATCACTTAGTCTGGCCGAGATAACCTTAAACTCCTCCTGATATGTATTTTCCCATTGGCGGTCGGTAAGACCAAGTGATTTCGCCAAGATGCTACCCCAATGAAAATATTTTGCCGATATATGAATGCATCTGCAACTGGTTGGTGAGACATGATGTAATCGGTAAGACATCACTCCAATGGTATAACTCATGCCGATATGATCCTTTTCTATCGCCAAAACAATGTGTATGTCATGCCGATGGATGCTTGGAGATGGATCCCGATCGCTGTGATATAAAAGGAGTCTTGCCAATAGGCAACACAAACTCCTTTTAACAAGAATACTCAATGGGTCGGGAAGACCATAATGAACTCATGTCGATATGGACCACAATGTGAAAAATGCATGACCCAATGGATTTATGGGGCTACATGGAAAAATATGGGTGAAATATGCACACGGTAGGACCAATATGGAAAATGCATGGGAAATCAACATGTAAAATCATCAGATTTTTACAGTTCTAACACACCTATAGTGAGTATTTCTATAAATATACTATAATAGGTTATGATATATTGTGAGCTAACCCTCACTGTGGTTTTCTCATTTTGGTTTTCCCATGTAAAAAATCCTTGTGTTCATGTGTTATGTGATATCGTGAATGTTTCATGCTTTCTTTCCTTACTGTAGTTGAATATGCATTAGTGATTGGATGTTTAATGTTTGAATGGTTTAAGAGAATACTAATTCACCCCCCCTCTTAGTATTTTTGGTTTTTAAAAATTGGTTTCAAAGCTTGGTTCCTTGGAAGGAGCTTAACCACTTTGGGAAGGTCCTTGAGATTGAACACATAGCTAATAGAAAATTTCTTATTCCTCCAGAAGAGATTCATGCTATTGATTTTATAGAAGAATATTTCATTCTTGACAAAGATGTAGAACTCAAAGTTCCTCTTGAAGATCTAGAAAAAAATGAAGTTGAAAACAAAGGTCTGAAGGAAAATATTAAAGAAGAAAATGAGTGTATCAGAAAAATAAGAGAACAAATCAAGAAGCTCAGAGAAAGGAATAAGGAAGTCAGTGAACAATTGAAACAAGCAAAAGATTTTGTCATTGAGAAAGTGAATGCATAAGTCAAATAATGAATGGCTATAACAATGGTAGGATGATTCAATATTTAAATGGTTACTATTATACATGCTATGGATTTGGACACAAGCCTAAGGGTATGTGCAGGATCATGATGGGCCAAAAAGTGGCGATATGATTAGTATGTGTAGGGTATGTGGCTAAAGACTTTTTTTTACCCAAAATTGATGAAATGAAAAGGGTTTTTAAAGGATATTCTCAACTTTCCACCTATATAAATTATGTTTTACTTTGAATTTAATAAATAATTATTATTCATTTTCTATTTGAATTACGACTAAAGTCATGATTGATAGGCTGATTGAAAAACATCTATAGCTTTCAAAGAGTCACATTTTTTGAATATGAAACATGCATCACATTCTATGTTTCACATACTATAGGATTAAAAAAAATGAATTTCATGAAGTTTTGACCAAGTTAAGGTGGTCAGACATATGGGTTTTTATATTTTTTAAAAGTTGTAATAAAAACAATCATAATTAATTATCTACTTGGAAAAAAATTACAAATAAATATGCATCACATCGAGACACGAGTCCTCTACTTATATCTAAAATATTATAAAAAAATATTATCATTTTATTGTGGTTAGGGTGGTCATGCAGACACCTACTTATTTTTTCCCTAAAATTTAAGTACTACTGCATTGAAATTTCAATTTTTCACCAAATAGATTTTATTTTTAAATAAACCTAGTAGTTTAGAAACTACATTCAATTTGCTACAGATTCTATTCTTACATATTTTTGAAATAATATAGATAACTTATTCAAATTTTTATGTCAAGTTGCCTAACTCTGAATTTACTAATTTTTTTGCCACTTAAGGGCCAATTTTTTCCATGATGATCCTGCACATACCCCTAATCAATGCACATCTAGAGTGAATGGAAGGAATACTGTTCAAACAAATATCACATGTCACAATTGTAGTAGACTTGGACACATTGCCAAGTTTCGCAGAAGCAAAAATACAAGGATAATCCGATAAAAAGGAATGAACCAATTAAAAAGGTTGATCTGGTTGAAGCAAAGAAGGAAATGGAAAATATTTGGAAAAATAAGAGATGAAAGACAAGGGAGAATTTTTACCATCCTCTGGTGCAGATTTTTCCTCCAAAAACTAAGCTAAGAGCTATGGCTTAGGGGGAGCTTTAATGAATATCTTTTGTCCCTTGTTGGAAAAGAGGTGCAGAGGTCTGAGCATGAAGATATATGATGTAGATCACCATGCTTGGTCTATTGGTGAAGATTGCGGAAGAAAAAATGGTGATGCAAAATTTTGTGGAGCTTCAGAAGTTATCTGCATATACAAATAAAGTGTTGCCAAATTTTTGGGTTAAAGCATTCAATGCAAAATTAGGTCAAATCAAAATCTTATAAGTAAATTCACTAAGGCTAAATCATTTCACAAAAGCATTTGAAAAGGATTAGAGCAATGGCTTAGATATAATTCAAAGTGTTCAAGGTGAGTTATGTTCCAATGCATCAAAACCCTAAATCAGCAAGTGTAGAAAATGTATTTTACTAATCTATTTACCCTAATTTCTTAAGAACTTTTCTTGGAAACAATTTT
This sequence comes from Sequoia sempervirens, assembly GCA_007258455.2. Classification (NCBI taxonomy): domain Eukaryota; kingdom Viridiplantae; phylum Streptophyta; class Pinopsida; order Cupressales; family Cupressaceae; genus Sequoia; species Sequoia sempervirens. The sequence continues at coordinate 17,699 of VDFB02049728.1, forward strand.
AAATCTATTTTGCAATGGCTACATTGAGGATTATAGAGGTTACAAAAAATCCACAATGAAAATTCAAATTATATCCTGTAAATGCCATAGATGATGACCCATTAGACGCATTTTCACATATTCCATATGGGGTTTTACCGACTGAAGATATTAGGGTTTACATTCATGGAAAATGGAAGAGAATTCTCCCACCAAGTTAAGTGATATATGGGGAAATGAGTTTTCACCCTTAAGAAAAAAAACAAAAACTTAGTTGAGAAGAAACTAGATGTGAGGTAACGGTTCCCTAATTTATTTTATTATATCACATGGATCAAAATGGTTTTGAGCGGAATACATGATCAATTTGTTTGGACTGATATACCAAATATGATCACCAAGGAAGTAATAAGGGAAGTCACCAGTCTATACTCCACTGGACCCGTCCTTGTTTTGAAGTCCATTAAAAATGATGTGGTTATGGAGAAAATAGGTGCAGCATATGACAAGAGAACTCTTGTAGTAAATCCCATTAAGAATCCTGCTATAAGATACACAACTATGATGATTGGTTACAAAATTTATTATACAAACAGAGATAATTCTATATCTTCCACCGTAGTCACTGTGGCATATGAGATGGTAGAAAATGGTGTAGATTATGACCTATGTGAGTCACTTAGGAAACAATTATTGGAGAATTTAAAGTAGACTAAGGAAAAGAAATATGTGTTCAAGTATGACACCTTGGTCATGTGCTTACTCTTTTGTTTCTTGAAGGAGCTTCCCATTATTAGAAGTGTAACCTAGATAAGAGGAACGCTGGTTGCACATCAAATTAAAAATCATATGATCAATCTTGGAGATTTAAAAGCACAAGATAATGTGCTTACTGCTTTCTTTATAGTATTCTAGAAGATAATCCATGAGAGAGAATTTCAAGGATAATTTTTCAGAGATACAAAAATGATCACATTCCTTGTATCTACAAACCAATGCATTAAGGAGGCAATGATACCAAGAATTCTTTTGGTTCCTAAACTAGGTTATGAGGTGACAAAATAAATAACAATTATTTAATTAATTAAATACCAATTATTTAATTAATATTTTGAATACGTATAAATAAATTCTCAATTTCTTTATATTGTTCATATTCTAAATTCTCCAAATCTAAAATCATATTCTTCTAAATTAATTAAATAAACAAATTTCCATAAGCTTGTTTTATTTAATTAATCTTCACTAATCTCGATTGGGAATTCAAGCACATGTCTACAACTTTTTGTGCCACCTCACCAAGGTCACATGAAATTAAATAATTCTAATTTCTAATTAGAATTATCTTCAACCAATTTTTAAAAGAACATGGCTTATTCCTCACACACTTCCACCAATTTTCAAACACATGGTCTTTTCTTCCCACACTTGAGTCTTCCATCCAAATGGAATGTTTCCCATTGGTCAAGAGATTCTTCCATCCAAATTGCATGTTGTCTTTGGTCAAGGGGACAACATCTTGATTCTCTCCATCTCCATCGTTCGTTCTTCTTGTTCAAATCTAGACCGTTGATCATTGCCACCTCACCAGATGCTTGGAAAAGGCTATAAATACAACCCTTTGGAATTGTATTTTGCATCCACTTTTGAATAGAGTTATCATGCAGGAATATCGTTCAAGCTTGGGAGAATTATGGAGTCTTATAGTTACATTTTATATCATGTTTTGCATCATAGTTAGATCTTAGACTAACACTTTGCTTCATAGTTTCATTTTATGTCATCCTTTGCATCATAGTTGCATTTTAGATTAGTATTTTCATAGTTAGAATTTGAGCATATGGAGTATCATTTTAGTTTTCCATAGTTTGCATTTGAGAATATGTAGAATCATATATAGAATCATATAGATCACTACCATAGTATCCACCACTGTTTGTCCATTCATCGTAAACATCATCAGCCATTCATCATAGTATCCATTATCTTTTCCATTGTATAGTTTCATGTAGGAGATTAATTGGCTTGCATGTTGAATAATAGTCTTGTTTCTTAAGTGTCATTCTAATAGAATTTTTGCACATAGAAATATGAGGGCCAAAGGGTTAAAGGAATCTTTAAGAATAGAGAACAATGAGACATTCTTAAGAGATTTTTTTTTGTTGCAAATTAGAGTAGCTTCTTTGCTTTGAATCTTTAATATAATTTGTTTCATTAAGGTTTGTGTTGATTTACTAACTTTCCACATTTCACACACACACAAAATGATGCCCACCATGGGGCCTTGCCCCATTTTTTTTAACATTCTAGAAAATTTATGTTCGCAGGTTCAGATGTGAGACTTTTGGCGCATATTTCATATCTTTTGGCGAATATTGTCTTTGTTTTGGTGCATCTTGCAAGCTCTATAGCACATTTTTCACCTATTCTAGCACATATTGAATGAGTTTTGGTGCATTTTGCATGATAAATGGCGCATTTTGCAAGTTTCTAGAAAGGTTCACCAGGGTTCCAAAACATGGTTTTTGAGTTTTAGCGCATCTTGCATGAGTTTTGGAACATATTGCACTAGTTTTGGTGCATATTGCATGTGTTTTGGTGTATTTTGCTTCCAGATTGGTGCATTTTGTCTTTGTTCTGGCGCATTTTGTAGTTTCCTTGTTTTTCACTAAATCTAAAGGCTAATACTCTATGTTTTTGTTTTGCAGGTTTCTCACATTCCCTGTCAAAGAATCAAACACAAACTATTGACATATTACAGGGGCTAGAAGTGATTTAATTGTTTCCTTTTGGTTAAGTTAGGAACATAGCTTAATTAAAAGGTTAATGAACACCATGTCTTTCATGCTTGATGGATGGTAGGCATATGCTCTCCCCTTAACTAGGTGACCAGAAAGCCAGACCCATTCACTTTTTGTGTGCGGGTGTGAGTTGAGTATATCATGTGTTTTCTCTCTTCATTTACACAAAACAAAGATTGATCAAACTATGGGTATGTTTTCTTGCTTTTGTTTATCTTGGAGGGCCTACCTTGTGGGAAAATGTAATCACCCAAGGGAACGACCTAATCAGTAACACGCTAAATCCAAGCAACTTCCAACTGGGATATAAATGTGGGTAATTGAACAAAGGAAAGTATCACAAGGATAGTTCTGACGAGAAGGGTAGTAATGGTCTCTCGCCACATGGATTATCCCCCATGAACAAAATGTCCATACTAGAACCCTTGTTATAGTTTGGCCAAAAACCTTTATCTATTCTTTGGTGCAGCAATGGTCGTTGCAAAGGAATCCAAATTCTTGTATTTTTTAGTAGAGATGAGAAATATGCCATGGGAGATTCATGGGTATTGATGCTTGGCTGCCCTGTAGAAGTGAGTACCATAGAGGGAAGCCAGTGGGGTCAAGCATCTAATCATCCACTAAGAATACGTGTGGTTGGGGTAAAACCTACGAGGAATCTAAAAGAATACAGTCTTTCACAGCCTTAGGATTGTACATTACTTGATGTGTCTTTATCAAAGTGTTTTCAAAAAAATTTCAATCACAAACATCACATGTTCAAAGTGAAAACCTTGATTTAGAAAAACATTCATCCAAACAACCAAGTCTCTAACTGGAAAATTTGAAGAATCAAACAAACTTCCAAGAAATAGTGTTATTCTCCTAGTTTGGCACATCTTGTAACTTTTCTAGTGCATATTGGCTGCCTTCTGGCACATCTTGCACTTGTTTTGGCACATCTTGCACCTATTTTGGCACATTTTGCACTAGTTTTGGCACATTTTGCACCTATTTTGGCAAATTTTGCACTTGTTCTAGCACATTCTGCACTAGTTTTGGTGTATTTTGCACCTATTTTAGCGCATTTTGCACCTGTTCTGGTGCATTTTGTCTCTGTTTTGGAGCATTTTGTAGACCACAAAACCATTGACCTAGATTCATCTCCTGTTTGACAGTCAATCCCATCCTGAGAATTCTCAGCAGTGTTCAACCATTCCTTAGGTACAACAAACTCTAAACATGTGCTTTATCAAATGATTAAATCACAAAAGATTAAAATCTAGAAACCCAAGTCCAAAGTTCTTAGTCCAAGAGAACATAAAAAATGTCTCTTAACACTCTACGAATTTAGAGAGAGGCTGGTCTTCAATTTCTACAAAAGAGCTTCAAATAACAATCCCAACTTGTACTCATTTTACTACTGTCAAATTCCAAGACTTTTACAAAGATTTGAGTATCTTGTATAGGAAGAATTTTTTTCTCCAATTTCACAATTTGAACCCAAAATTTTAGAATTCTCTCAAGTCTGGAATCATTCCTTAGGTACCTTAGAGTCTAAACTTGTTAAAATTGACGTCTAGAAGTGTAATTTTCCAACCTAAACCAAGATCTAACATCTCAAAGTACCAAAATCATCAAATTTATCACACCTTTGATTATTAAGCCTAGTTTCATCATTAGGATTTATCATCCTCTCATCACGAAATGAAGCTATATAGTCAAATCAAACCTAGT
>VDFB02049729.1:0-28525 GCA_007258455.2 Sequoia sempervirens
CTGGACTAGGATACACAGAAAAAGCAAGAGCAGAAATCACCAATAGAACTATGGAGCATATTCTTCAAATAAGAGGTAACTCTGAAACGGATTCAAATGAGTATGAGTGGGATAACTTATCAGATGTTTCCTATGAGGATATTCAGATTGACATTATCAAAAAGTATACCCCCAAACACGAGGAGGGTCAAAGCTCAAGCTTTAATCCTATTGTCTATGAAACACAAAATTTCGATGACTCAAGTGAAGATGAACATACATCGATTGAGATAAATGATGTGGAAGAAAATACCTTTGTAGGCCTCGACATAACCACAAACAACCTAGACAACATTTCCATCTGAGCTTTCACAATCACTGACCTCAACCCATCTAATGATTCGTTGCCTTTACTACATCCCGAGCTTATCGAATGGGAACCCCAACACCCTATTGACCTCCCTGTTTTTGACAATGATTTCGCCATTATCAACTACCTTTGCTGTGAGGAATCCGATACTTGTTCTACCAATACTTCTTTTAACGATGCTTTTAGGCAGGAGGATGCCAAGCCTTCCAGTTGCAAAAATATGAAAGAAAAAAATGGATCTGATGGTGAACACCATTCTATGGCAGTATTTGATCCTAAAATAGTAAAAACAAAGAACACATCCGATGGCAAAAACCTCATTGAGGCACCAAAGGATGGAAGGTTTGACATCCTCCCGCAACATTACCATGAAAGATCATCAGTGTTGATAGAACCCACACAGTCTATTAATATTGGCACAGCAGAGAAAGCAAGAATCCTACACCTGGCAGCTTCCATAACAGATACAGAAAAGCTGGATTTTATCAAATTCTTTAAAGAACGATGCATCAATTTTGCTTGGTCATACTCTGACATGCCAGGCTTAGACACAGATCTCATTATGCATCACTTATCCTTACCAGTTGGCACTAAACTAGTAAAACAAAAGCTGAGAAAAATGCATCCACATGTTGCATTATTGGTCAAAAATGATTTAAAGAAACTACTAGATGCTGGATTTATCAGATCTATTGATTATGCGGAATGGATATCCAAAATTGTACCTGTTTCAAAGCCAGATAACACCATTAGAATATGTACTGATTTCCAGGATTTAAATAAAGCATGTCCAAAGGATGATTTTCCCTTGCCAAACATAGACATGATTGTAGATCTAACAGCTGGCCATCAAATGTTATCACTCATGGATGGATTTTTAGGATACAATCAAATCAAGATAGCTCCTGAAGACCAAGAAAAGATAACATGTACATGTCCATGGGGCACCTTTTGCTGGAACGTCATGCCTTTTGGGTTAAAGAATGTAGGAGCTACATACCAGCGAGCTATGACAACAATCTTCCACAACATGATGCATACCTTCATGGAGGACTATGTGGAAGACATCTTAGCCAAATCTTACACCAGAGAAGGACATCTAGAGATATTGGCCAAAATATTTGACAGGTTGGAAAAATTCAAAGTCAGATTGAATCTTAAGAAATGTGCCTTTGGAGTAACATTAGCAAAACTCCTTGGATACATAGTTTCTACAAAAGGAATTGAAGTAGATCCAGCAAAAGTTAAAGCCATTATGGAAATGCCACCTCCTAAGAATATCAACACATTAAGATCTCTACAAGGCCGCCTACAGTCCATCAGAAGATTCATCTCTCAACTAGCAGATCGGTGTCATCCATTCAACCATCTTTTGCATAAAAATGTGCCTTTTAAATGGGATGAATAGTGTGAGAGTACTTTCAATCAAATCAAGCATTATCTGATGACACCACCAATCTTGGTACCACCTAGTGAAGACAAGCCATTGTTGCTATATATCGCAACAATGGATATTTCTTTAGGAGCCTTGCTAGCACAAGAGGATAGGGAAGGAAAGGAACAGGCTATATACTATATCAGCAGGACACTCAATGGACATGAAGTAAACTACACCTTCATTGAAAAATCATGCTTAGCAGTAGTATTTGCAACACAAAAATTGTGACACTATATGCTCACTCACACCATCAAGCTCGTTGCAAAAATTGATCCTCTCAAGTACTTACTGAGCACAACAGCTTTAACAGGAAGGTTGGAAAAGTGGGTCATGCTCCTTAGTGAGTTTGATATTCAATATGTTGAAAGGCGAGCTATCAAAGGACAAGTCATCGCCGATCAATTAGCAGAAGCTCCATTATCAGACAGTCATCCTATGACCATGGAATTTCCCGATGCGGACATCCTCAACGTTACAACACAACCATGGCAACTCTACTTCGATGGATCCTACACACAACATGGATCAGGGGCAGGAATTCTATTTGTCACACCTCTTGGGCACACAATTCCACGATCATACAGGCTTACCTTCCGTTGCACTAACAATGTGGCAGAATATGAAGCTTTGATCCTTGGAATAAAAGTGGCTATTGAATGGAAAATCACAGAACTACAGGTGTATGGAGACTCCCAGTTAATCATCTACCAAGTCAACAATGATTATCAAACTAAGGATGACACACTGATTTTATACAAGAGGCTGGTGGATGACCTAAGAAAGTACTTCATAGAAATCAAATTTAAGCAGATACCAAGATCAGAGAACAAAGCAGCACATGCCATGGCCACAATAGCATCTCTTCTACAAATGCCTGAAACGCAAGATTGTTATCGATTTATTGTAGAATAAGTATCAAATCCTGCATACACAAATCCCAAATCCCAAACCATAAGCCTTTTGGATAGTGCCCAATCTTCCATTTATGGAGACATTTATACTTATCTGAAAGATAATATCTTACCGCCAGATCTTTCTCGCAACCAAAAGCGCAACTTCATACGCCAATCTGCCAAACATACCATTATTGCCGACACCCTTTACCGTCGAGGCCTAGATGGTACTCTTTTACGTTGTTTACAACATGACGAATCTGCTTCCGCTTTACACAAGGTCCATGAAGGAATTTGTGGAACACATTCAAGTGGATTATCTTTAGCCAAGAAACTCCTTTGTTTGGGGTATTACTGGCCACACATGGAGCAAGAATCTTATCAGTTTGTCAAAAGATGTTCAAAATACCAGATCCATGGCAATCTTATACATGCACCAGCACAGGAGTTGCATCCATTTGCAACTACATGGCCTTTATGTCAGTGGGGATTAGACCTGGTAGGGAAAATTCACCCATCTTCATCTAATGGACACAAGTTCATTATCACAGCAACCGAATATTTTACAAAATGGGTGGAGGCAGTTCCCTTAACCACAATCACTGGAAAGCAAATATCATCTTTCATTCTTAATTATCTCATTTGTAGATATGGGATACCCAAGTCAATCATCACAGATAATGGCGGGCTTTCAGAACCAAAGATGTCCAGAAGCGTGTGAAAAGTTTCCCCATCAATAGTTATTCCAGCCCATATTACCCTCAAGGTATGGGCCGGCCAGCTTCCAACAAAACAATCCACAAGATTCTCCAAGAAAGCGTAAATGAGGTAAGGAAGTGATTGAGTGCGTTGACTTAACCACGCTTCTTTGAATCTGAGGACTAACATCGAACATAGCGGGGGCTACACCATATGCTCTTGTCTATGGATCAGAAGCAATATTACCTATCGAGGTAGAAATTCCATCCCTTGGAGTTTCACTAAAGGGACTCATTTCAGATGAAGATTATAGGATCTCTAGACTTCAAGAATTAGAGCTACTTGATGAACGTCGACAACAAGTTGTCAATCATTTGACAACCTATCAACAAAGGATGTCTAGGAACTATAATCAGAGGGTTAAGCCTAGAGTCTTTCGGATGGAGACTTGGTCCCTACGGGGGAAAAACCCTAGAATCAGCGGAGACCTTGAGAGAAGGAAAGTTTGAACCTAAGCGGATGGGACCTTATGTCATCATATCAGTCTATGGATTAGGAGCATACCGACTGTCTACACCAGAAGGAGACATGTTGGAGGAGCCCATGAACAGCATTCATCTCAGGCGATTCTACACTTGAGGATATCTAGTGCACGGTCAATAAAGTTGTCTTGATGAAAACCTGGCAAACAGGCGTCATGATGACAGAAAAAGAGAAAAACAACACAAAACAAAAAATATATAAAAATAAAAATACAAAAGAAAAGGAAAGAGGATACAATAAAAACAAGTGATGAAAACCTGGCAAACAGGCGTAACTTGTGATTTTCACCGCTCTCCTCTGTCTATTAGGTACAGTGTTGTTATGATTGTTTCCTTTCATATCATTTCCATCTATCATTTGGGATTACCATTATCCATATCATAGCAGAGATACCATGTTTTACCCTGGCTTGGGGGCAACATCCTAGTGTTATCTGGTACAAGTAGACTTTCAGCTTCATGGAAAGGCAGTCAAACATGACAACCTCAAGTGGCAAACCCATCAAAATCCAAAAACATCAGAAAATCCAAAATCCAAAAACATCAGAAAATCCAAAATCCAAAAACATCAGAAAATCCAAAATCCCAAAAACATCAGAAAATCTGAAATCCAAAAACATCAGAAAACCCAAAATACAAAAAAACATCAGAAAATCAAAAACACAAAAATGAGTCTATGTCAGTCAAAAGTGGAGTCTGTGTCAGTTGAACTACGTGGTCTCTGCGTGTATAACGTAGGCAAGACTAATCTTTGATCAGTCCCCGAGACCCCTAGGATAGGTCTTTTAGGTCACATCATTTAGTTAAACATTTGGGAATATCATGCACACATCAGCACACACATCTCAACACTGATGATCTAATTTGAATAATGATTTGAAAATACATTAAGTAGAATTTGAATTGTTGTGCTTTTCATTTTATCATTTGGTTATCATTTCTTTGGAGCTACTCAATGATGTATTGAACTAGAGAAGTAAGGAAGAAGAATGATACCTTTTCTTTGTTTGCTGTTTTGTGAGTTAGTCATTATTATTTTGTGAATTGTCGCGGGAAGTGCTCTACCAAGTATCATGGATGACATTCCAATTCACTTAAGAAAATGATTAATTCTTGTTTGTTTACGCAAGAAATGCTCAGGTCATCATTGGTCTATCTCATACCATGATGCTTGTGTTCGCTTGCAATATCAAAAATCATGAAAGAAAATACTCAGGTCATCATTGGTCTATCTCATATCATTGATGCTTGTATTCGCTTTCAACATTTTAAAAATAAAGCTCAGTGATGATACAAAGCAGAATAAAATGATTATTGAAATGACACTTAGGTTTGCATGGATAAAATAGACATTTGCATGGTTAAACATAGATTGCATTCATAATAATACATCTGCAGAGTACTGGTGGCACAAGTTACAATGATTCATTCACAAACGATGTTATCTTTTCTTATTAAAAGACTGAGTACACTTGACACATACAATTTTCATAAACAACATGCATATAGGATCATTTCTTCATCTCATCATAAATTCACAATTTACATTTCATCATTCATTAAACATCATCTACTCATCTATCATTACATTTGCAATTCATTCATATATCATTCCATTTACATCTCATCATTCATTTCCATTTCATTACATTTCATTTACATTTACATACATCATCTCATTACATCATCCATTTATCACATATCACATATTCATTTATCACATTTCATTTTACATTTCATCTCATAAATATTATATTTACATCTCATCATTCATCTACTCATCTATCATTACATTTACAATTCATTACATCATCCATTTATCACATATCACATATTCATTTATCACATTTCATTTTACATTTCATCTCATAAATATTACATTACATTTTCATCATACATCATTTACATTTACATCATCACATACTCATCATCACATGTTCATCATACATCATTGCATTCCATCTTATTTATCATACATCATTACATTTCATTTATCCAACATTCATTTACATTTCCATACGTCATTCATTAAACATCACATTTTATCTATCATACATTACATCTCATTAAGAAAAGAAATACATCATCAATACCATTTCACATCATAAGATCAATGCATCCATCACATCAATAAATCATAAAATCAATGCATCCATCATATAAATCATGTAAACACATATCATAAAACAATCGAACCGCTGCACATATATATCTCATCAAGTGTCAAGTATATAATGAAGTCTAAAAAGAATGAAAATAACATCAAGTAAAAAATGGCTGTACATATCTCTCAAGGAGTACACAACTGATATCAAGTAGTACTCCCACCAGAAGGAGCAGGTCTCGCACCAGTATCGGTACCACCACCAGACGTCCCAGGATCTCTCGGACCTCTCGGACCTCTCGGAAGAGGCTGTGTCACACCTCTGCTCGCTGTCCTCGACCGAGTCCTCTCTGAGCGAGACTGAGCATAACTAACTCTCTGCTCTGGGGGGCAAAGCTCATGATAACGGCTCCGATAATACTCAATCTCAGCACCTGCCCACATGGCCTCTCGCATATAATCCGCCACAGAAGTCCCATCTGCCACTCTCTGCAACCTCTCTGCAGTCGCCTGTGCTGTCTCTGCTGTCCGTCTAATGGTATCTCGCTCTGCAATCAAGGCTGTGATCTGTGCCTGGGCAGTGGACAACTGTGCTCATAATCCTATCAATTGAGCCTGTGCGGTTGCTGCTGCCTGTAGGGCCCCATCTCTCTCACTAATCAGAGATGTAATCTGAGTCTGAGCAGTAGCTAGTTGTGCCTGCGTCTGAGCCTGCATCTGTGCTAATAACCCCTGCACCTGTGCTAGCTGTCCCTGCAATGTCTGCACCTACACCTGTAAACCCGCGACCTCTGATGGATCTGCCGACGAGGAAACAACAGCCTGCCTCTTACGAGGTGCACTGGAAGATGGCTCTGATGTACCTGCTACACTCGGTCTCCCCCCATCTCCGCCATCATCATCACTGCTATCCTCACTGCTACCAGAACTCTCATCGCTGTCAATCTCTGAGCTGCTCTCCACATCCACATCAACATCCTGCTCTCTCCCCCGTCGCTGACCAACCTGAACACCCCCTGCTGGTGCTACTGCTGGTGCTGTTGGTGCTACTGCTGGTGCTGTCGCTGGTACAGGTGCTGGCTCATCTGGAATAGTGATCCGTGGAGAAGGGTGTAAAGCCAGATACTCTCCGTACTCAGGAGTAATGGGCACCTCGACAATATCCCGCCGAACATCCCATGCTGATGGCTGTAAATCACGGTAACCCTCAACAAGTGCCCCGTAAGGCAAGCTGGGACCCCAATCAGGAACATCTATCCGACGTCGGCCATAATATGCTACACCCTGTGGTATGCACTGAACGATCCCATACTGTCTATACACACGATGAAACAGGAATCGCTCCAAGACCCTGGGGCTCTTCCCGATCAAATACATCGAATCGGATAAGAACCCCAACTCAATATCATCATCGTCCCAATCATCACAGTCTAAGTACGGACGCCAGGTCACTGCCTCTATATCATCAACAATCCGCCTCCAATACTCAAGCTTACCCATCATATGTTGGGTAGGCCTGCCTCTATATCGAAATACATATGGCCTCGTCGCTGGTCTGGCCAACACTGGCACGGGACGCGTGACAGCAATATGCTCCCATGCCCATACCTGGAGAAGGGTAGCTCCCGCGATAGACTTGCTGCCGCCGAGATACACGATCCAATGCAAGTCATGATATAACTGGGCAAGCATGCACATGCCCCATGCATATCTCGTCCTATGGACCACCAGGCCCTCTAGCACCCGACCCCATCCAAGAGATAGACCCTTTGACCTCTTATCAGGACAAAGGAATCCACCAATAAAGTCGGCCAACACTGAAGGGAGCGGAGCATAAGCCTCATATATATCTATCCATGGGATCCACTCTCCTGCAACGTGGGGATCCTGAAAGACTCTCTGCATAGCCTCTACCCCACCAACCTCCTCCGAATCATGAACCACAATCTCTCCAACAAACGGAATACGAAGAATACGCCATACATCCTCTGGCGTCACGGTCATCTCACCAGTAGGTAAATGAAAGGTGTTGTGGTCACTATGCCACCGCTCCGCCAAAGCTGTCAATAGACCCCTATTGAGTCTAATATGAGGCATGTCAAGCAATGTCGCCAAACCACAAGCAGCAATATGCTGTCTCTCGTCTGGTGTAAGTCGCGATATCATATCAAAAGGCCAGGGGAACTGCTCTCGCACCTGGATAACATCTAACTGCTCCTGTACTCATGCAAACCAAAACATTTTTATCAGAATATCAAAAGATCATCAAATTTTCAAAAAAATTGTGCTTTTTCCTATCAACCTATCAAAACATCAAGGAACCCTCATCTATCAATTGGGTTCAATCATTCAGAATGCATAATTATTCCTCGCCTATCATGAGGTTAATTATTATCACTCAATAGATCTCGCTCATCATGAGATCGTTTCCCATATATTTTAGTCAAGATCAAACTAAAATAGATGGAATCAAAAACAAATCGACGAAAATCAAAACGCACAATGATTACATCAATCTATACCAAAAGCGCTACAAAATCAACCTAATGCGCTAAATATTCTGGCGCGCTACAAAATTTACCGGGCGCGCTACAGATCTGACCCTGCGCGCTAAAATTTCTGGCGCGCTACAAAATTTCACTGACGCGCTACAAAATCAACCTAATGCGCTAAAACTTCTAACGCGCTGCAAAACTTACCGGACGCGCTACGCTATTGACCAGACGCGCTATAACTATGACGCGCTACAACAGAGCACGGACGCGCTACACCGCGTTCACCGCGCGCTAAAACTCAAAAAAGTGCAAAAACACATCAAAAATATGGGCACGAATTACGAGGACGAGTTGGGGTACATACCGGAGGACCATAATCGGTCGGACGCTGGTGACGGCGCACACGCTCGAGTCGGTGGGTGTGGTAAGGGATCGGCATCCTAGCTCTGAATACTCTAAAGGGTCTCTATCACAAGGTTGTCAAAGTCAAATGCACAAATGACTTTTGAGAATGACCTTTTGAGTATTTATAGGCTATTTTTGGGGGATTTTTATGGGATTTATTTATTTTTCCTTATGAGGAATTAATTCTTATCTATCACAGGGGCATGTATGGACAATCTAGTCGGGAGATAAATTGTTTCTTCACCAATTCATCAACAAACCATCATAAAAATTCAAATTTTTTTTTTTTTTTAATTTTGAAAAATCATAAAAATCCAAAACTCATCAATTTATCTCCCGAGGGGGCATATATCACTATCATTTCAAAATTCAACATCTGGGGCAAGTCTGGGGCATGCTTTAAAACCTTTCGTCAATACTGGCAGTTGAAGCAAAATCATTCTTTGAAGCACTGCGTAAACACATCACTTCAAAGAGGGGCAAAATGTAGACACCTAAAAATGGTCTGGAGAATCTAATTAATTGAATACGACTTATTTGATTAATTAATCTTAAATTCTTCTACTTAGTAAATAAATAGAAATATTTATTTATATTAAGTTCATTTATTAAATTCTTCTATTTTTCTCTCCTAATTAAATAAACAAAATCAAAAACTTTGTTTTATTTAATTATTATCATTTTCATCGTATTATTTCTCTCTTAATTAAATAAACAAAATTAAAAACTTTGTTTTATTTAATTATTATCATTATTACTTCTATCTTAAAATTAAATACACAATTTAAATAATTTGTGTTATTTAAAATCACCTTTCTTCTTAATTAAATAAAGATTGCTAAAAATCTTTTATTTAATTATCATTCTCCTTTTTAATTTAATAAAACAAACCCTATAGTTTGAATTATTAAATTATTTATTCCTCTTTTGCTAAAATTAAATAAACTAAAAATATTTAATTTATGCATAAATCATTTACACTATTCACTCACCAATAAAATTAGATTTTTTAAATCTAATTAATGCAGCTTCCATTCACGGGAAGAGCTTCAGGGACAAACTTGCAGGAAGTCCTCTCAATCTTCTTCCATCAATCCTCCCTCTCTTCTTGCCTGGTGTTTTCATGGGGAGAAACCATTCTCCATGATCAGCTCCTTCTTCTCATCCCATGCCTTTGGATTCTCCAGAGAAAATCACAGCCCCTCATCCCGGTTTCCTGTACAATGGTGCTGCCGTGAAAGCTATAAATACAGCTCTTGGGCTACAAGAAAAGGATCCCAACTAATGCAATCTTACTCTGCAGGTTTCCAAAGCATTCAAGCATCCAAACCATCCAGCATTCCAGCATCCATCAAGCAGCATTCAAGCATCAAGCATTTGCAGTCATGGCTGCCATTAGAATAGAATTTGCATATTTTAATCATATTAGAGTAGAATAGTTCATTTCTCATTCTCTAAGTGTCATTTTAATAGTTTAATTAGCTTACAAATCTGAGAGCTAAGTAAATTAGAGAAATCTTTAGAGTTAGAGAGCAGTAGGATAGATTTCTGTAGATTTGTAGTTTAAATTAGTTTAAATTCTTAATCTTAGATGCAATATCCTATTTAGAAGCGTAGATGCATAGTTTAGTTTGTTTTTCCCCTTCTACCGCCATTCACGATCGTTGTGCATAGCCATGGTGGCTGCACAACCCCATGAACTGGAGGTACAACGTCACCGACCCCTCCTTATATTATTATAAATTTTTATTTTTATTTTTTTTATATAATTTTTTTCAATAAATTTTTTATATATATTATTTTTTAAAACAAAACCCCAGAAACAAACTTTATGTTATATCAATTTTTTTTTTTTAAAAAGACAGAAAAACCAGCCCCCAGTCTATAAAATTTTGGACACAAAAGAAATTTATATGAAAGAATAGAATGAATATACATATTTAAAAATCTTATTCTTCTACAAGCAATAGGAATATGGGTTTTCCCCAATTTTTATAGGAAAGTTTTCGAATCCATTTTCTAAGAGATTTCAAAATATCTCTATTGTTTTTCCTCTATGTTTTTCTATTGTTTGAAAATAATCTTTGACAAGGTTCTCTAATTTCACTATAAATTTTTCTATAAAGGCACTAAAATAATCATGACAAAACTTCATAGACAAAAGCTATCAACAAATTTTCTACAGAGAAGCTTTCAACAAACTTTTCTATAGAAGCTTTTAACAAATTCATGACAATTTCCAACAATCTTTCCAATTTAGAAACAAAACTTCTACAAAATAACCATTTCCTTTTGTATAGACAATTTCTCAACTTTTACAAAATTAACAAAATTTCTACAAAATAGAATATATACAGGCAATCTTTACAAAACAACAAAATAAATAAATAAACAATAAAGGAACCTATTTTCTTGAAGCTTGAAGAAATGAAGGTTAGAGCAAAGCTTCGCCTTCATAGTTCAATTTCCAAAGCCCTTTCCAAAATCTCCACTTCCAGAAAGATGCAAAATACTGAGCCCCAAAATATTCTTGAAAACTTCTTCCAATTATTAACCCAAAAACCCCAAAAAATATTTTTTTTAGCCAATTTCCTTTGTGAAGTGACTTCTTGCCTTACACAGTTATGCCCCAATATTCTCTCCGAGAATATTTTTTAACAAGAATTTTTGCATTCAATTTCTACTCACTCACGTAACTATTCTAAATATCTTTTAACTAACTTTTAGTTATTTTCTTTTGATAATTATAAAGAACTTATGCTATTTAATTAATTTAAAAATTCAAAAATCAATATCATTTACTTTATGCAAATTTAAAATTCCAATTCACATAATAGCATCTAAAATTTATATTTAAACTATTCACTCAATCAAGAAAATTTAATCAATTAACTTAACAACAATTACCTACAAATAATTATATCAACTAAATAACATTAATTAATCACAAATAAAATAAATATTAATCAAATAGAAAATATTTGCAAACTAAAATAAATAATCAACACTAACCCATACTAAAACAATGATGAGGTCGAGACAATGACATCGTAAGACTCACAACAAAGTGACAAACTTGGGACGGGGACACTTCCTTATCAACTCCCTTTTCAACATCATTCCCATTGGGTTTATAAGACATGCTCAAACCTGTCAAGCAGGTGGAGCTGGTGTCTTGTACCTACATCCTGCATAAAAAAAAATGCAAAGTAGCATGTAAATATCCATTACAGACACATCATGAAAGGTAATCGCGAGGTAGTAGGGAACTCGCGAGCGAGTGATGCTACTCCATCCTTTCACCAAGATTCACTAGCAAACACATTAGAGTCCATAACAACAACAAACCACAATGTCACCACATCTATTATTTAAAGAAATCCATAACATAACCAAATAAAATAATCACCACGTAATGTATCATCAAGCATCATAAGTAATATCATGTGCATCAAACCAACTAAACTATGAATCCACACACAACCAAAACGGTGAACTAATCACCATCACAAACCATGTACAAAACAAACACAAAAGAGTATCTAAGAGTGTTAGCAACATGAGGGGTATTACATCCTCCCCCCCTAAAAAAAGGCTTACTCCTAGAAGCCACTAAACAAATATGGGTAAGCCTCTCTAATACGAGATGCATCCTCCCATGTCACCGAAGTCTCATCATTCAGGTCCCACTGAACCTGCACCTGTTCAATATCTCTTCCCCTTACTAAAAGTCTCTGATGTTGTAGCACAACCATAGGATTGAGTGCTAGCTGCCCGTCCTCGACCTGTAGAACATTCCAATCAAGTACATGAGAAACATCTAGATAATATGTCCTAAGTACAAAAACATGAAACACATCGTGAATCTATGATAGACTAGGCAACAATGCTAGGCAATAAGCAATGGGGCCAATCCTCTCCAGGACTTCAAATGGTCCAACAATTTAAGGCGTGAGCTTGGAACCCTTTCCATAACAAATTGGGCTCTTTTGTGGTCGCACTCTCAGAAAGACTCGATCATTAACAGAGAACTAATGGTCAACTCTATGTGCATCAGGGAATTTCTTGTCTATCCTGAGCTACCACAAGATGCTCTTTGATGTGAGCTACCTGCTGCTCCATGTCCTGAAGCAGTTCGGGGCGTAGGAGAACTCTATCCTCAAGATGGTCCCAACTTGATGGAGTCTTGCAAGGATGGCCATATAGTGCTTGAAAGGGAGCCATACCAATCAAACTACGATATCCATTATTGTAGGAAAAATCCACTAGATGCAAATAGTCCTCCCAATGTGACTACTGATCCATCATGTACATATGAAGCATGTCCTCAAGAACCTGATTAACTCTCTCTGTCTGACCATCTATTTCAAGATGGTAAGAAGAACTGAAATTCAGCTAGGTTCCTAAGGCATGCTACAATGATGTCCATAATGCAGATGTGTACACTAGATCTCTGTCAGAAATGATTCTCCATGGAATACCATGCAGGCGAACAATATCTTTCATGAAGATTCTAGCAATTGAAGAAGTAGTGTAAGATGACCGAATGGGGGAGAAGTGTGCCACCTTGTTCAATCTATCAACTATGACCATGATAGCATCATGTTGTCGAGAAGTCATGGATAGTTCCACAATAAAGTCTACTAAAATTATGTCCCACTTCCATTCCAGAATGAGATGAGGTTGTAAGAGGCCTGTGGGATGTTGGTGTTCTATGTTGACCCTTTAACATTCCAAACATTTAGCCACCAAATCTACAATATCCCTCTTCATGCCAGCCCAAAAGTATAGTGCACAAAGATCTACATACATCTTCTTAACTCCCGACTGAGCAAAATAGGGAGCTCGGCGTGCCTCAGTCATAATTAGAGTCTGAAGACCCTCAGTAGAAGGCATGTTCATGCAACCCAAATACCTCAAAATACCATTTGACTCCAGTGAGTACCCTGCAAAATTTCCTTCTAAAGCTCTACTTGATTCAATCTACTTCTTGATACCAGCTATCTATGGGAAGTGCTGCAAGGACTTAACTCCTTAAATCCACCTCAAGATCCACTACAAAAATCTCATGTCTCTATCGACTCAGAGCATCTGCCACTACATTTTCCTTGCCCTGAACATACTTGACCTCAAATTCATATTCGATGAGGAGTTCCATCCATCTCCTCTACCTGGCATTTACGTTCAACTGCGTAAAAATGTATTGTAAACTGTGATGATCATTGTGAAGCTCGAACCTATGTCCCAATAAGAAGTGTCTCCATCTCACAAGGGCATGAACCACTACGGCTAACTCCAAGTCATGTGTAGGGTAATTTAGCTCATGATCCTTGAGCTTGCAGGATTCATAAGCAATTACACGTCCTTCTTGCATCAAGACAACTCCTAATCCCTCCAAGGAAGCATCAGTGCACACCACAAAATCCCTATTAGGATCAAGAACCGCTAGTATGGATGCACTAGTCAACTTTTCCTTAAGAGTCTCAAATGCTAACTAGCACTGATATGACCAAATGAACTTCCCTTTCCTCTAAAGGGAAGTGATGGGATGTGCGGTCCTTGAAAAGCCCTATACAAACCATTGATAATATCCTGCTAACCCCATAAAACTATGAGTCTCTAGAACATTCTTGGGTGCTGACCAATCAACAATAGCTTGGATCTTTGATGGATCCACTGTGATACCTGGACTTGAGATGACGTGCCCCAACTATTTCACTTTAGTTTTGTAGAACTCACACTTATCCAAATTAGGAAACAACTGATTGTCCCTCAAGCATTGTAATACCTACCTTAGATGTTCATCATGATCCTCCATTGATTTAGAGTAAACCAGGATGTCATCAAGAAAGACAAGCACAAATGTATCCAAATAGGTTCGGAAGACTCCATTCATCAGACTCATAAAAACTTATGGTGCATTTGTCGACTTGAACGAAATAACAGTGAATTCATAATGCTCGTAATGAGTGCGAAATGCAATTTTATGAATATCAGCTTCAGTTATTCGCAACTAATGATAGCTAGACTTAAGATCAATCTTGGAGAAAACCTAAGCTCCTTTTATCTGATCAAACAATTCATCAATTCTCAGCAAAGGATATCGATTCTTGATTGTCACTTTGTTGAGTTGCCTGTAATCAATGCATAATCTGAGCGAACCATCCTTTTTCATAAATATAACCAATGCTCCCCAAGGGGAAACACTAGGACAGATGGATCATTTTTCTAGAAGTTCCTCCAACTGCAATCAGAGTTCTTGCAACTCTTGTTTTGTCACCTGGTATGGAGCCTGAGATATAGGCTCAACTCTAGGGACAAGATCAATTCTGAAGTTGATGTCACGCTTTGGTGGTTTCCTTATAATTTCACTTGGAAAAACATTAGAATATTCCTTAAGAAGGGGGTAGTCATCCAATGAAATCCCTTGACTTTCTTCTAAGTCCAAATCATTAACAAACCCGACAAACAGCCAACAACCCTATCTGAAGCACCTTTTTAATTGCATAGCTAAGATCATACGTTCGAAGATAGGTCTTTGTATACCAATGATCTCAACCTCATTACCCGCATCATCAACATAATGCACAACCTTGCGTTGATAATCAATTATGTCATGGTGGGCACTCAACCAATCCATACCTATAACCACATCATATGAACCAAGAGGTAGGATTCAAAGATCCACCATAGTCATGAGTGACCCAATTTGCAACTTACAACCCTGAACTAATGACCCAACCACTACCTTTGCCCCAAAGGCCAATTCGACCTGCCACTTAATGCCTTGCCTTGCTGCCACCAGTCTACTGCGCTCTACTACTGAAGGAGAAATGAATGAATTTGATGCTCCATAATCAAATAGAGTGTAAATGCCAGTGCCATACAACACACCTGATGTCTCAACTATAGTGCCTTGATGTTCAGCTTGGCGGTTTTCCACTACCACAAATACCTAATGTGCTCTACCCGTATTGCCCATTGTCAGCTTAGAAGTAGCTGGTCTCTGGCTAAAACCTGTAGTGCTCCTTTGTGGACATTGTCTAGCAATATGTCCCTGTTTCCCATAGAGAAAAAAATTGTTCCTCATCCAAAACCTCTAACACCAAATGGTGCACTCAACTACTAAAAAATGTCCTGAGAAGGTGTCGACTGTGTGCTCTGTGCAGGCTACTCAAAATGGTCCTGCCTAATTCGCTACCAACTTCGGTCCTTCCTGCTCTAAAACTTGCCACCCTGCTGAGATTGTGATTTGTTCTATTTGGGCTATGACTGTTGTTGCTATTGCAGACCACCCTTAGAGGGTGCCCAAAAATTCTTGGAAGACCCTACAACTTGAGGTTGTCCACCTCTAGAACCAAAGCCTGATGTTGGGGCAATACCTATCTGAACTCTTGTGTGACCTCCCAATGCCATTGCTAAATTTTCTTCTACTAGATGAGCCTTCTCAATAGCTACTTCCATTGTCTTTAGCTCAAAGACTCTAACTCCACCACTGATTCAGGCGTTTAAGCCCCTGACAAAGTGTTGCACAAGAATTGCCTCATCATTACCAATCCCTGCATACTGCTTGAGCTCATAAAAATGACACTTATATTTCTCAACGAACAATTCCATCTTCCTTAAATCATGAAATTCATCTGCTTTGCACTGCCTCTAGTGATTAGAAAGGAAATGGGCCCTGAATCTCTCCATAAACAATTCCCAAGTCACCATGCTGATATCAATATGTAATTTATGTTCTTCTAGTTTCCTCCAAGTGGATGCGAAGCCTCGAAGGTGCATGATGACACGCCTAGCCCTGGTATTATTGCCATAGGGATGCATATAAAATCAACTATCCAAATCGATCAGCCATGTCTCTGCCTCAAGACCCCCACTAGAACCATCAAATGTGGGAGGTCGTGCTCTCAATAGGTCTCTCATGTGACCTGCCACTATTGCATCCTGATTAGCTATTATTTCCTCATGTCTAGGTGACCTCTCCCTTTCCCTTTCCAACCTATGTTCTTCCACTTGCCTAGGGCCTAAATGACCCAATATCTCCTCCAGTATATGCTGCAACTGACCATCTAAACCTGGTTGTTCCAGGTTCTGACCACTACCTGTCAAATTATTTTGAGAACTCTATCATTCCTCATGCTCTAAACTATGGGAACTCGGAGGTGATGGACTTTGGCAGTTGGCCCCACGGCCACCACCTCGGCCTCTTCCTCGGCCATGACCTCTACCGCAAGGTATGATCCTGCATATCAATTGGGGGTATATGTGAGATCAAGAGTTAACGCAAAGGTTTCCTAATGGACTCAAACTACCCAGAGTACCCAATGTTAGCAACCTGGCTCTGATACCAAGTTGTAACACCTTGTCGTGCAAACCCCAAAGGACAACTAAAAAATGCAATAATTCTTTTTTGAAAACATAGAGAATAAACACTAAGTTATTCAATGCATATAACATAAAGAATGTACACCATGTTTTCTAATCTAGTTAACATAACTAATGGTTTCAAGTTAAACACTTAAGTCCCTTGGGGTACATGAAGTGACATTACGCACTCTATGCCATAACAAAGTTTATAAAAATAATCACCAATTCTACTAACATAACCCATTCATTCACATATCTTCATTTAAACATCCATTAATGATAACCAATGTGATAAGAATAATATAAAAACATACATATATACATATATACATACAAATACATATATATATATAAATTATATATTTAAAAATCATGCATTTAATCGCATTATAAAATTAACCATATAATTCACTGCAAATTTACAAATATATATATATATATTATAAACCAAATTAAATAAAAACTTTTAAAAAAACTTTTTAATAAATAAAGACGCAGTCGTATGGGGATTGCGTACCTCCCTGTGGGGAGAACACAGCCTCACCATGGTTGCACCCAACAACCTACAACTGTTGTGTGCAGCCATGGTGGCTGTGTACAACCCCACAAGGAAGTGGGGAGGTACGACGTCAGCCGACCCCCCCGGCCCTCCTTATATTTTAATATATTTTTTTTTCAATAAAATTATATATATATTTAAAACAAAACCCCATAAATGGACTTTTTGTTATATCAATTTTTTTTTAAAAGACACTCTATAAAATTTTGGACACAAGAAATTTATATGAAAGAACATAATGAATATATATATTTAAAAATCTTATTCTTTTACAAGCAATAGGAATATGGGTTTTCCCCAATTTTTATAGGAAAGTTTTTGAATCCAATTTCTAAGAGATTTCAAAATATCTCTATTGTTTTTCCTTTGTGTTTTTCTATTGTTTGAAAATAATCTTTGATGAGGTTCTCTAATTTCACTATAAATTTTTCTATAGAGGCACTAAAATAATCACGACAAAACTTCATACACAAAAGCCGTCAACAAATTTTCTATAGAGAAGCTTTCAACAAACTTTTCTGTAGAAGCGTTTAACAAATTCACGACAATTTCCAACAATCTTTCCAATATAGAAACAAAACTTCTACAAAATAATCGTTTCCTTTTGTATAGACAATTTCTCAAGTTTTACAAAATTAACAAAGTTTCTACAGAATAGAATATATACAAGCAATCTTTTCAAAACAACAAAACAAATAAATAAACAAAAAAGGAACCTAGTTTCTTGAAGCCTGAAGAAATGAAGGTTGGAGAAAAGTTTCACCTTCAGAGTTCAATTTCCAAAGCCCTTTCCAAAATCTCCACTTCCAAAAAGATGCAAAATACTAAGCCCCAAAATATTCCTGAAAACCTCTTCCAATTATTAATCCAAAAACCCCAAAAAACAATTTTTTTTAGCCAATTTCCTTCGTGAAGTGACTTCTTGCCTTTCACAGTTATGCCCCAATATTCTCTTTGAGAATAGTTTTTAACAAGAGTTTTTGCATTCAATTTCTACTCACTCATGTAGCTATTCTAAATACCTTTTAACTAAATTTTAGTTATTTTCTTTTGATAATTATAAAGAACTTAAACTATTTGATTAATTTAAAAATTCAAAAATTAATATCATTTACTTTATGCAAATTTAAAATTCCAATTCACATAATAGCATCTAAAATTTATATTTAAACTATTCACTCAATCAAGAAAATTTAATCAATTAACTTAACTACAATTACCTGCAAATAATTATATCAACTAAATATCATTAATTAATCACATATAAAATAAAGATTAATCAAATAGCAAACATTTACAAACTAAAATAAATAATCAACACTAACCCATACTAAAACAAAGACGAGGTCGAGACAATGACACCATAAGACTCACAACAAAGTGATGAACTTGGGACGGGGACACTTCCTTATCAACTCCCTTTTCAACATCATTCTCATTGGGTTTATGGGACACACTCAAACCTGTCAAACAAGTGGATTCGGTGTCCTATACCTGCATCCTA
Source organism: Sequoia sempervirens (assembly GCA_007258455.2). Classification (NCBI taxonomy): domain Eukaryota; kingdom Viridiplantae; phylum Streptophyta; class Pinopsida; order Cupressales; family Cupressaceae; genus Sequoia; species Sequoia sempervirens. Next base: position 19,359 of record VDFB02049729.1, read on the forward strand.
CATAAAAAAAAATTCAAGTAGCATGTAAATCTCCATTATAGAAACACTGTGAAAAGTAATTGCGGAGTAGCAGGGCACTCACAAGCAAGTGATGCTACTCTGTCCTTTCACCAAGACTCACTAGCAAACACATTAGAGTCCATAACAACAATAAACCACAATGTCACCACATATATTATTTAAAGAAAGACATAACATAATCACCACATAATGTATCATCAAGCATCATAAGTAATATTATGTGCATCAAACCAACTAAACTATGAATCCACACACAACCAAAATGGTGAACTAATCACCATCACAAACCATATACAAAACCAACACAAAAGAGTATCTAAGAGTGTCAGCAACATGAGGGGTATTACATGTTGGATGCCATGATAATAGATTTAAAAATTAGGCTAATCATAATTTATATTTCCAACCTCAAAGTTCTCAAAGTGATAGCATTTGAAACATGCATTTTGATGGTGTGCATTTAAAATAAGAAAATTGTGCAAGTATATTGGTGTTACCCAATAACACAAGTAGGGCACCAACATTGTGGCTAAATTTGAAGCCTTGGCTTAAACAGGGCTTCTAGGTATATGATTAAGTGCTTAAATTTAATGATGACTTAGATTTTTTGGTGTCTCAAATTAGAGGTACATATGCTAATAAATAAATAAATTTAGGATGTGTAGGAATATCATGTGGAATACTATTGAAATGCTTGTTTCTTTTGACATCAAGTGGGCAGAAAGAGAGGATAATGTATTAGTTAGTGCCCTTTTTGTCTTCTCTTCAAAGTCTAATATTTAATTGACATCTCCTTATTGTAAGTATAGTATTGAAATTCTTACTAAACCTATCATTCTTAACATCATCTACAATATTCAATGATGACAATTAGATTTATGAGTTAGGAATTCCATCAATAAATTTGGGAACCAAATCATTGAGTGGAAACCCATGGTGGAAAATGATAATGGAAAAGTGACTCTTTCAAAATGAGATCATACAACTCAAGGTAGATGCTATTCCAAGAGGTCTTGTAGCTCTGGAGTAAATGGTTGAAACTATTGATTCTTACAAAACAAGGAGTAAGCATGTCAACAAGGAAGATGTAGAAGGTGTGAAGTTAGGAACTGAAGTAGCTCCTAGGGTGATGATGGCAACTGCAAGCTACAAAATCATTGCAATCTCAAACTAACAACAAACCTTCCAATGATCAAAAATCAATTTCAATTCTACTCCCTCTATGTACTTACCAGCATTCCATGGTAACAAATATCAAGAAAGGAAAACAAGATTCAAATGCTTCCCCTCAATCAGAAGCCAATCATTTTTCACAACTCCAAAGACAAAGTTATTAGTCACTCATAGCAATAATAGGGGGTCTGATTTAAACTTTAATTTCATTCTTTATTGCAGAAAATAGTATGTAAACCACCCATTCAATGGTTTGCAACCAACAATTCAAGGAACAATAGGTAAAGAAGACAAAATCTCTAGTTTTTAAAATGCTATTCCCAAAAAATGTATCCATTCTTTATCAAATCAACAACAATAAAAAATAAATTCATCTCTTATGCTATTAGCAGTTCTAATATTCTTCTATCACCATAAGAAGCAGCTCCATTATAAATTAAAAAACTATAATTCCCTTATGTGCATTTTTGCTCCATTCACATGTCAAAGAATCAAAATGCCTAACATAGGTTGCGTAGCAAACATAAAAAGGCTCCTCTATTTTTTTTACCAATCGATCTTCTCCTTTCATACTTCATTTTCCTTCGCACACCATCTGTTGAATAGGACAACTAAGAGAGGGGGGTGAATCATTTTTCATAGAATTAAACCTTTAATTCAATCACCAAAACTAATACTTAATACTGCTTAAATGATTAATCATGAAATTCCAATGTAGAAACTCAAATCCAACACATAAACACAATAACACCAGATTTAAGTGGAAAACACAATGAGGGAAAAACCAGGGTGGGGATTAATTCACACTATAGAGAATTTCAAAAATGATTATAAAAAGGCTCACTTCTTGAAATAAGGACTCACTGTCCAACAAGGCTACAACCCGGAGGGCTCACTGCCACAAAGATACAAAGAAGAAAAAGAAGACTTGTTACAGAGAGACTACAATCCCAATGCAACAAAGGATTCCACCACAATCACTCGATCAACTTGCATGAATGATCGAGTTTTCCTTCTAATCACTACATCCAAAAACATAGCATTAAGCTTCACACTGATCTCCCACACTCTCAACACACACTCTTACTAAATAGAATCAATGTCGCAAAAAACTGCACTTTCTCTTTTCTCTTATTGCACTTCTTCTTTGCTCTTGTATATTTTCCATTACTAACTCATCTTGTATTTATACCATCTTCAACTTTGAAACAAATCCAAAGTCAGGTATCCAAATTCAACTTCAAATTAGGTTGGTTCCAAAACATACTAGGGTGGAATTAGAATGAGGGCAACCCAAACACACGCTTCATCATTCTCAAAAGTAGTATTTCACACAAAGTCATCCACACCAGTGTAGAACACATAGAACCATTAAGCAAGACCTTTCCAAATGTTGAAATTATCTTCAATACAATTAGGAAAACTTATCTTTAGAACCATACATCATAAGACTTCATCAAAGAGAAATCTGGACCAATACCATTTCTCCCGGACCTCAATCAGAATCAAAGAGAACCACAATTCACAACTGGTGAACACAACTTGCATTGTACCACAAACCAACAAGAATTTGAATATAGCACCTTCTCACAACCATGAACAACATATCTAAACCGCACAATGACAAGAGAAAATCAGGAGTAAAAACCAAAGTAACCACAAAAAACCTACAACATATCTTTATTAAAATTTTCTCAATATCAATGACATATACAACAACTAGTAGATAACCAGCTAACTGGTTGACATCAATGACAACACCTTCAATATTTCCATTCTTGCAACAATATCCCCTTTTGTCATTGATGGCAACACAAGATGTGAAAAAACCATCAAAGACAACATACAAGCTTTGAACACATTTTTCTATTTCTCCCCTTCAAAAGATAATTCCATATACTCTTCTTCTCTCAATTTTCCTTTCCTTTTTCACATATTTCTTCTCCCAAAATTTCTTTCCTTTTTCACATGCTTCTTCTCCCCCTTTTACATCAATGGAAAAGGAAAAAGAATAATTTACATTGATTTCTCCTTTGACATGAAAACATAATACTCATAATGACAACACCTAATACTACCTGCTCCCCCTAAGAGGTAGCCACCAAAACGTCAGCCTAGAAGAAAGATAGATTCATAGATCCAAATGACTAATGCATCTCCATATGCATCTAGTTCAAGAAAGGAGGGGCAATAACCCCCAAATTCTCTTGGAGATACTCAAAAATATCTTTAAGAAGAGCCTTCATGAAAATATCAGTAATCTGATCCTTTGTCAGAACATACTCAAGCTTTACTTCATTCTCTGTGACCTTCTCTCTCAAGAAATGATATCTAAGACATATGCTTCATCCTCAAGTGCATCACAAGATTCTTTGAAGTTTTAATTGCACTTGTATTATCACAAAAAATAGAAATGGGATCATCATATACTACTGTGATATCTTTCAATGTCTTTTTCATCCATAGAACTTGTGTACAACAAGATACAACAACAATATACTCAACTTCAATAGTAGAAAAGGAGACTAAATCTTAATTCTTACTCAACCATGCCACCAATCTGCATCCAATAAAGAATGCACCACCACTTGTACTTTTCTTGTCATCTACACATCCAACCTAATCTCCATCTGTATAGGCACTAAGTGTAAAATCAATATATTTAGGATACCATAATCCATAATCTGGAGTGCCATTCAAATATCTAAAAATTATTTTAACAACAACAACAACATGTGTTTCGTTAGGGTCTTCTTGAAATCTAGCCACAAGACAAACAACATGCATTATATCCGGTCTAGTAGCAGTCAAATACAATAGTCTGCCAATCATAGATCTATACTTGCTTTGATCAGTCTTAAGTGAATCATCAACTTTTCTCAATTTGCATCCAGTCACTATAGGAGTACTTACTAGTTTGGAACCATCCATCCCAAACTTCTTCAACATTTCTCACATACTTAGATTGTGAAATAAAAATTCCCTTCTCTGTTTGATTAATTTGTAGCCCAAGAAAGAAATTCATCTCACCAAACATAGACATTTCAAATTCTTTCTACATTTCTTCAACAAACCTCTTGCACATAGTTTCATTTCCTCCAAAGATGATGTCATCAACATACACTACTACAGTCAAGATTATGCCATTTTCAATCTTAAATTACAAATTAATATTTGTCATACCTTTGTTAAAGCCTTGTTGAATCAAATACTTATCTAACCTCACATACCTTGCTCTAGGAGCTTGCTTCAACCCATATAAAGCTTTCTTCAATCTGCACACCATATCCGGTTGATCTGTTAACTGAAATCCTTCCAGTTGTTCCATATAAACTTCCTCTTCTAGTTCACCATTCAAAAATGATGACTTGACATCCATTTGATAGACTTTAAAGTTTTTATGAGAAAAAATACCAAGAACATCCTTATAGCTTCCATTCTTGCTACCAGAGCAAAAGTTTCCTAAAAATCTACACCTTCTACCTATGAGTAGCCTTTACACACAAGCCTCACTTTGTTTCTGACTTCTCCATTCTCATTCAACTTGTTTCTGAATACCCATTTTGATCTAATGATTTTTTTTTTTCTGTTGGTCTTGGGACCAATTCCCAAGTTTGACTTTCCCTAATATGCATAAGTTCTTCTTTCATATCTTCCTTCTAGTAGCACTTTACAAGCTTCACCTATAGTCTTCTGCCTTCCAATCTGCAAAAAATAGACACACATAGATTTCTACTTCAACAACAACTCTACTCTTTGGTTAACACTTTGTCTTGTCTCCACAATCTCTCTTCAGTGATTCTTCTGCACATATTTTGCGTCTTTAGGACATCACCAAAAGTATCTTCTTGTGTTTCATTATGTTCATCCCCGCTCTACTATATGTTTCTGTTCTTCACAACACACACACACACACCACACTTCACTGATCAACACTTGTTATTTATCAGAATTATTCTATTTCGTTTCTGGAACTTGATCAATACTACAAATAGTAAAGTACAATAGCTTCTTTCCAGTAAACAACCAACCTCACAATCATTGATCTAGCCTCTGAACTATTCTATTTTTCCCTTTCAACAACTCATTCTCGGCCGAGATTGGTGCGTATAACTAACTCTTATTCCATGCACTTCACAAAACATTTTAAACTCATGGGAGGTTAATTTCTCCACCCTTTCAGATCTTAAGCATTTAATCTTTAAATTCACTTCATTTGCAACCATAGCTTTGAATGCCTTGAATCTATCTAATGCATTTGATTTCTCTCTAAGAAATGTAACCCATGTATATCTAGAATAATCATCAATTAAAAGCATAAATTAACTTTCACCAAGTAGACTCCTTACTCTCATAGGACCACAAATATTTGTATGAACTAAATCTAGTAGTCCAGTAGTGGATTGTTCCTTCAATTTGTAATGATTTCTCACTTGCTTTCCAAACTGACAATTCCTGCAAATAACATTAATAGGCTTTGTAATTATTGGTAAATATCTCACAACTTGAATAGCACTGATCCTTGTCAAGTTATCAAAATTCATGTGACACATTCTCCTATGCCATAACCAACTGTCATTAATCTAATTCATAAAACATTTTCCATTAGCACGCTTAAGTTGATAGATATTCCCTACAGATTTCTTTCCCGTAGCAATCACTGTTTATTATACTTTTTGAATCTCACATATCTCATCCTTAAACACAAGATCATATCCTTTTCTATACATTTGACCAACACTCAATAAATTATGCCTTAAACCCTTAACATAGTAGACATCGTCAATATGATGCTTGCCATCAAAACTTACTGAACCTATCCCACATATTTTAGCACCAGTATCATCTCCAAACATAACCAAGCCTCCATCATATTTTTCAAGCTTAAAAAATTACTCTTATCACCAGTCGTGTGATGTGAACAACCACTATCAACTACCCAAAAATTATTTTCTTGCTTAGCATGTAGGGCAGAGATAATCATACCTTCATTTTTCTCCTTTTTCGAAGGGCTTTCTTTTATCTGTCTTAAAGAATTAGCAGAAGTAGTTTCATCCTTAACTGCCAAGAACACCCATTCATAGTTATCAAGGTCTTCATATTATGAATCCTCATCAAATATACTAGCATTCTTATTCAAAAAATAAGCTTTGTTAATCTTCTTCCCTTTATTTTCTTTCTCATATCTTTGTTTATTTATTTTAGCTCTTTCCAGACACTTCACAACATAATGACCTATTTCTCCATAGCTAAATACTTTAAAGGGAAACTTACCTTCATACTTACCAGAGCCTTTCCTCATTCTTACAGAGTTGGCTTCTATTTCATCAAAGTTTTCTTCATCCAGATCTTCAACTTTTGCAGCTTTAAAAGTAGTCTATGATTTGCACCCATTGCTTAAACTCGACTTTCTCATTTCATAAGATATCAAAAATTCCAACAGTAGATCCATAGTACAAGTCTTATAATCTATTGTTTTATCAATAGCACTCACTTTCTCACTATAAGCATCAAGAAGAGTTATGAGAATCTTATTTACAATCTTGTCTTCATCTATAGTAGCACCAAATCCTCTCATTCCGACCACTATCTCATCCAATCTCTGTACATAAGCTTTAATATTCTCGTCTTCAGACATATGTAGAAGATAAAACTATGTTTCCAAGTTCTATATTTTTTCTTCTTTAACTCTTTCATCACCATCATGCACTCTTTCCAAAGCATCCTAGACTTCCTTAGCCATTTTCAAATTCTGAGCCTTAATCAACTCAGAATGTACCGAGCTATTCTTCAAGATGAACTTCACCTTATTGTTCACTCCATGTGCTTTGATCTCTTCAAGTGTACTCAGACCATTAGCAGGAGGAGTGTAAGGATTTTTGTAAGCTTTCTCCACATCAAATCTGCAATACTCTAGATATTTTTCCATTAATACTTTCCAGATACCATAGTTAGTTCCATCAAACCTCAGATAATCAAAAATCATTTTTCCAGCCATCCCAGACCTTCCTCAAGCAGTTAAGCTCTTCACCAAGGAACCTTGCGCTCTTATACCAATTTTTTAATAAGACAACTAAGAGGGGGGGTGAATCAGTTGTCACATAATTAAACCTTTAATTCAATCACCAGAATTAATACTTAAGACTGCTTAAATGATTAATCATTAAATTCCAATGTAGAAACTCAAATCCAACACATAAACACAGTAACACCATATTTACATGGAAAACCCAATGAGGGAAAAACCATGGTGAGGATTAACTCACACTATAGAGAATTTTGAAACTGATTACAAAAAGGCTCACTGTCCAACATGGCTACAACCCGGAGGGCTCACTGTCATAGAGATACAAAGAATACTTGTTAAAAAGAGACTGTAATCCCAATGCAACAAAGGATTCCACCACAATCACTCAATCAACTTGCATGAATGATAGAGTTTTATTTCTGCTCACTGCATCCAAAAACTCAACATTAAGCTTCACACTGATCTCCCACACTCTCAACACACACTCTTTCTGAATAGAATCAATGTTGCACAAAACTACACTTTCTCTTTTCTCTTATCGTACTTCTTCTTCACTATTGAATATTTTCCATTACTAACTCATCTTGTATTTATACCATCTTCAACTTTGAAACATATCCAAAGTCGGCTATCCAAGTCCAAATTTAAATTAGGTCAACGTCAAAACATCCTAGGGTGGAATTAGAATGAGGGAAACCCAAACACACATTTCATCATTCTTGAAAGTAGTATTTCACACAAGGTCATCCACACCAATTTAAAACACATAGAACCATTAACCACGAACTTTCCAAATGCCAAAATTAACTTCAATACAATCAGGGAAACTTATCTTTAGAACCATACATCATAAGACTTCATCAAAGAGAAATTCAGGCCAACACCATTTCTCTCAGACCTCAATCAGAGCCAAAGAGAACCATAGTTCACAACTAGTGAACACAACTTGCACTATACCATGAACCAACAACCAAGAATATGAATATAGCACCTTCTCAAAACCATGAACAACATATCTAAACCACACAACCACAGGAGAGAATTCAGACCAAAAATTGGAGCAACCACAAAACACCTACAACATATCTTTATTACAATTTTCTCAATATCCTCGACATATACAAAAACTAGTAGATAACCAGCTAACCAATTGACATCAATGACAACACCTTCAATCTTTCCATTCTTGCAACACCATCGAATTCTAGCAAAAGGAAAAAGCAACTGTCTTGGATGAGGTTCTTTTTTTCAATAACCATTTTTGCTCAACACCCAACCATTCACACACAAAAATGGATGACTCCTCTACCTAACCTCTCATCCCCTCCAAAACAAATAAGGCTTGATAAGTAAGCAAACAAGTTCACTTCCAACTGTCACAAAGAGACAAGCCAAAAGGAAAAACAAAAAACCAAAAATACAAAACAAAAATTCAAGGACACGATGCCCCTGCATCAAATGATCTTCTCTAGAAAAAAATTGAAACCAAAAGATAAGAAAATTTTGATTACATTTAAATAAGTATAATAAATCATTTGTCTAGTCTTATGATGAGATGAAGACATACATGTAGAATTTGTTCCAACAAATTATTCCTTTGGAACTTGGTACAAAACCTTTTAGATAGAATTAGAGACCCATAAACCACACACTTTCCCCTTAGTTAATAAAAGAGTTGATGAAACTAAAGGAAAGAGGAACTATCAAGCCAATTGACCATTTAGAGTGAGTGTTATTTTTTGTCCTAGTAAGGAAGAAGAATCAGGATATACAAATTTTTGTGGATTTCATAAATTTGGATATCAAGTTCCTCAAGGAAAATTATACATTGCTTGGTATGGATCATTTACTACAAAAGGTGATAGGGTTAGAATTGATGTCAATGATGGATGGATTCTCAAGGTACAATCAGGTCATGGTCAAGGAGTCTGAGTAGCCAAAATAT
>VDFB02049730.1:0-26638 GCA_007258455.2 Sequoia sempervirens
ATGGTAGGGAATGACTGAGATCAAATGATAGTTAATCAATGGTCACATGAATTTTATCCCTCTGCAAAATAAAACATTTATTAAAAGGACAAGGGGACATCACTAGGAAGATGGTAAATAATGACATAAGTTGTTTTTAAATGATGAAACACGGGGCCAACCAAGACTTAGGAAAATAAAATCCCGCAGAAGAATGAAAATATTAAGACCAAAGGGACCTAGCCTAGACAAAATGATAGGAAATAAGTCATTTTAAAACCCTTCAAAAAGGTAACAGCGAAATAGATCCCAACCAAGGTGTAAAATAAACACAAGGTTTTTACCTAAAAATAAAGCTAAAACCCCAAACCCTAGGAAAATTCTGGCCAATGAAATACCGCAACATAAGGCAAGAATGGAACATAAGGAGCAAAATTTGAAGTTCCATCATGCTTTGATGGATAACTAGTTGAATTCATTTTTATTCTCTTCCGAAGATGGGATTAAATAATTAAAGTGTTGTGATGGATATAAATACAAGATCATTTTGATGCAACATGATTTAGTAGATTAGAAGTGCCAAAAAAGTGTGTGTGTGAGTTTCATTGATTATATAGTAGAGATAATGTTAAATATTGGTGAAAGGAAAGATAAATTGAGCTTGAAATGCCTCAACAATAAAGAGTTGTGTTAGATGTCTTTGTAATTTCCCATTAATATTTTGTATCTTGCTCTAAGATAGTGAATCTCATCAGTCCCTATATCTTTGTCCTTGAGTAGGTTGGTACTTTAGTGTTTCAATTCTATTTTGTATCTTGATCTAAGGCATTGAGCCTTGTATTGTGAGTTACCTCTCAATGTGGCTTTTATCTCATTGGGCTTTCCACATAATTTTGGTGTCTCCTTGTGCATGTGTTTGTTCTCTATCTCTTTCTCTTTGCTTCTAACTTGATTACTACTATATCTTTCATTGGTAAATTTTTTTGAAGGTGTTAAAGATTCAAATTTCTAGATTCTTCTCTATTACTGCTCTTCTTAAATTTATGTCGTTATGCTAAAGGAGTTTGAGTTGTGTTGAAAGTTTCAAGTTTCATAAGGGGTTAAGTTTTTTGTAGACTAATTCAACCCCCCTCTCAGTCTCCAAATTTTTTTAACAATTAGTATCAGATCCAATTTCCTATGTAGAAGCCTAATAGCTTGAGGAAAAGATTTGGGATGGAAAAAGATGACTCATATAAGGGTCCTAGGTTTGATGGGACTAATTACTCCTATTGGAAAATGAAAATGGAAGGCCAACTAAACTCTCTTGGTTTTTTTGTTTGGAAATCAGTCAGAAGTGATTATGTTTCCCCTACCACTCTATTATAGATCCCGCTAAAATCAGATTATTTGAATTTAATGCTAAATACAGGAATGTTATTCTATGTGGATTAGTTGATTCAGAATTGTTGAAGGTGATGAATTATAGTTCTACCAAAGATTCTTGGGAGAAGCTTAGTAGTATCTATGAGGGAGATTACAAAGTGAAGCAAGCCAAGATGCAGATCTTTAAGAGAAGATTTAAGACTCTGTGGATGAAAAATGATGAATACATTGCAAGCTATATGCTCTAGATTCAAGAAGTTGAACTACTGGCATTACTGGTCTTGGTGGAGAAGTGGAGAGTGAAATTGTGAAGAAGCTTTTGAGATCTCTCCCAAAGTCTTATAGTCATAAAGTGTCGGCCATTAAACAATCTAAAGACTTGGATCAATACTCAATTGAATAAATATTTGGTGCTCTTATTGCCTTTGAGATGAGAGAGTTTGATCAAGATGTTCCAAATAAAAAAATTGCTTTCAAAGCCAACAAAATCGTTGAAGATGAGACATCTGATCAGAAAGAATATTTTGATGATGTTGAAGCTAACTTTGTGAGAAGACTAAAGATAGGTACTAGAAAATACAAAAGTAAATTACCTTTTAAATGTTTCAATTGTGGAATAATAGGTCATCTTTTATCCAAGTTTCCTTATAAAGAATCATATGACAAAAATAAAAGATATAAGGTGAAGAAGGGTCTCTATTCCAATTAGAGCAAGGGTTCCTCTAGAGATGAGGAGAATGATTCAAATGATGAAACTCTCTTTATGTATTTCAATACTACTAATAAAAAGTATAATGTTGAGATATGTAAGGAGTTGAGCTCCCTAAGTGATGAAGACACATTTTCCTCTGATCAGGATCTAGAATCTATGGAACTCGAAGGTTGGGACTTCAATTCAAATGACTAGGGAATTGAATTTGAAGGAAAACTTGTTACACTATGTTTTCATCAATGTTGTCATTGATTTCAACCTTTGGTTTGGATATGTTGAGAAGGTGTTGACCAGGTGTTGTAGATGCAACAAGGTTACTTGACTTCCAAGTGATTTTGAGAAAATTTTCAAAAAGACTATAAAAGGTGCTTGGGACGTGTTTTGAATTTTATCCACATTTCTTCATTCTTGAAGATGTGCTTATGTAGTTTAAACATGATAATTAGAAGTCTTTTAAGGTGTTATATCTATAGTTCCAAGTTCTGGATCATCTGATAGTAGAAGATATGTCAGAAAATGTGATGGACTGTCTTTGGCTTGTGAAGAGGGTTGTCTGGGAGAAATGGAATTGATACAAATTTTTTTTGTGATGAATTTTCTTGTCTTTCAGATTTGGGAATGTGATAATACTATTTGTGCCTACCTTATCTTGGTTTGTTTAGTGTTCAACATTTTTGTAAGATTAGATCATGAGTTGTATTTCAATGGCAGTTTGACTGGTGATATAGGGTGATAGTATTCTCAGTTTCATGTGGTTGTTCCATTACTTTTAAATATTCTATTGATGTTGGAATATTCCAAATGTTTTGTAATCTTGCTACATGGTCTGTATGATGTTTTTGACCTTGGTGGTGTGTGAATTTACTTTATTGGTAGTGTTAATTTTGGTTTGGCCAACTAGGTGTGTTAGCATTGTTTGCAAATGAGCTTCATGGTTTGTGGAAGACTAAGTGTACCATGTTAGTGTATATTTGAGTCTTGGTTAACCCTTTATGTTGTCCATCCTCACTTCTTTCCACCACAAAGTTGTTTGATGCTGACCTATTTGGTGGTTGTACATTTGAGGTGCCTACATTTCATTGAAGCCAACATAGAGAAGGTTATTTGAGGTTGCAGAAGGTATATATGCAAGTTCAGAAGTTTGGAGAAGGGTGTGGTATGGATTGATGAATATTTTATCATGTGTTGAGATCTGAGTGTGAGTAACAATGCTTAAGACTCTCAGAAGCAGTGAGAAGAAGGTGTCTATAGTTTAGTATTCCAGAGGTTACTGGAGAAGTAAGCCAAAGGTTGTGGGTAGTAAAGAGACATTATGGTGGTTTCTCTAGTTTCTCCGAAGTAGTGACCCTCCTTGTAACTATTTCTTTGTAATCTTGAAGAAGTGACCTTCCTAGGTAGTGAGCCCTTAGCTATGATCCTTTCCTTTTATATAGCGAGTCCTCTGGGTAGTGATCATTTTAGGTAGTGATCCTCTTGTAATCAGTCTTTTTTTCCATATAGTGATTTAATCCTCACTATGCTTTTTCCCTTATAGGGTTTTCCACATATAAATGTGGTCTTCTATTGTGAATTATTATAGATGTGTTGTTTCATTTGTCTACATTCATAGTAATGCTTAATAATGTTTTGAAGTTCTAATGCAAAACTAATCCACCCCCCTCTCAGTTACATCCTATGTGTCTAATGATTGGTACCAAAGCAAAGGTTCCTTAGAAAGATCTTAACTTCTTAAGGTAGACCCAAATGGCACATAGGAATGGTGTCAAATCTCATATGTTCAATGGAACACATTATACTTTCTAGAAGGTTGGGATATAAGGCTTTCTCATTGCATTAGGGTTTGGCATACAAAAATCAGTCAAAAATGGATATACTCTGCCTAATACTCCTCCAACAAGTGAATATGATATCAAGGAGTATGAGAACAATGGAAAAGTGAGGAATGCAATTTTGAGTGGGCTTTCAAATTCAACTATTGTGAAGGTTCAATAAGTTACAAAACTTTTGAAGAGCTTTGGGACAAGTTGAAAAGTATCTATGGAGATGATAAGGTCAACCAAGTAAAGATGCAAAATTTTAAGGCCAAGTTTGAAACCCTAAGGATGTTAAAGGATGAAGATATTGCAGGCTACATGCACAAGGTGGATGAAATTTTCAATTTCATCAATGGTCTTTGTGGAAAACTAGAGGAAAATGAAATTATGAAAAATGTATTAAGATCCCTTCCTAAATCCTAGAGTGTTAAAGTTTCTACAATTGAGGAAACTTAGAATTTGGATCAATATAATTGAGATCAATTGTTCAGTGCTTTTAACTACTTTTGAATTAAGAGAGTTTGGAAAAGATCCTTCAAAGAAAGAAGTTGCTTTTAAAGTCAACAAGAAAGAGGGGAATGATGAATTTGATGTCGATGATTTTGATGAAGTGGAATTGAATTTCGTAAGATTGAAAAAGGGAAATAGTAGATACAAAGGTATGTTACCTTTCAAGTTTTTCAATTGTGGAAAGATAGGTCAAGTGATTGTGGAAAGATAGGTCACCATGCTTCAAAATGTCCAGGTAAAGTTTCAAATGACAAATATAAAGATCATAAAAGGTAAATCATTCAAGAAGAGTTAATATTTTAAAGAATATAGTGGTACATTTGATGATAAGGAATTAGACAACCCAGATAATGAAAGTGGTGAATGCTTGCTCATGGCTTTGAATGTTGGAACTAATTCTATTGACCCTGAAATATGTGTGAAGGAAGTTGCTCTAGAAACAGGTCATAGTATTGAAGGAATTATGTTGACTTCCTTTCATGCAAAAGAGGAGAGAAACTACTGGATAATTTACAATGGATGTTGAAATCATATGACAGGTGATAAGAGATTTTTTTAATCTTAAGAAAAATTATGGTGGTTGTGTTATGTTTGGTGATGACACATCTGCTAAAAGTTGTGGAAAAAGTTTCAATTAGTTTTTATGGCAAGCATAAGATAGATGATATTCTTTATTTCAAGGGTCTCTAACCTAATCTTCTCATTGTAGGAAAAATGTGTAGCAAAGGACATAATCTAGTGTTTCAGGATGATGGTTGTGAAATCTAAAAAGGAATCTCCTGAATCTTAGAACTTGCAGTAGGAACAAGGATAGAAGGAAATGTTTATCAACTTAAAAGTTCTTGTGGTAAGTTCTTTATGACTCAAATCAATGAAATTGGGTTGTGGTGCAAAATAATGTGTCATAAATTTTGATAGCCTAGTAAATATCAACTCTACTCATGCTATGAGAGACTTGCCAATAATTACAAAGTTTGTCAATGCAATTTGAAAAGAGTGTTAGTTTAGAAAATAGACAAGGAATATTCTACTATGAGACGTTTAGTGTTGGTGTAAACAAACCTATGTAGACCTACAAGAACAAGAAGCCTTCAAGGTGGCACATATTTTATATTGTTAATTGACAATTACATTTCTCAAAAGAAAAAAATCAGAAGCTCTAGATAAGTTTAAATCATTTAATTCTATGGTTGAGAATGAAATAGATTTGAAAATCAAGTGCTTAATGTTTGAAAAAGGTAGTAAGTTCACCTCAAATGAGTTTAACAATTTTTGTGAAGATCATGGGATAAAATACATTTATCATCTCTTAGGACTCCTCAATAAAATGGGGTTGTGGAGAGGAATAATAAGATAGTTTAAGAGGTAGCAAGAACCATGTTGAAAGAAATAAATATATTGTATGTCTATTGGGCCTAACCTATTCATATTGTAGTTTACATTCTCAATAGAGGACAAGCAAGAATGAAAAGTTCCAAGACCCCCTATGATCTATAGTATGGAAAAAATCCTCTTGTGAAGATGATGTAGAGTAGGGGTAGATGTGCTCTCTCAATATGATAGTATCAATAAATACTCACTCCATGGTTTCATTGGAGTCAACAACTCAAACACTTTATTACACCTTGCCACCATTTAGGAAATAGCCTAATGAGAATTCAAGGATGGAAACACATCAACAAGCATAGACATTATGGAACAATGGGTAGTAATGTTTTAATACTTTCTAGCATATTTGGTGGCTCACAATCCCTCTTGAACCAAACACTTATTTCCATCAATGCACCACACAACAATGGCTTCAATCAAATAATGGCTTCTAATCAACAATGCAAATGAATAACATCACAAACAAGGAAGAAACCATAGTGAACAGAAGGCGCTTGATTGTCTTAGACTTGTTTCAACATAACATAAAGGTTCTCAAACTTTCAGGACTCAAACTTGTGTAATACATTGTTCCCATCTTATGGTTTCTTGTCACAAGGCCCACACAAACCCCATCACTCAATCAACACAAGGAATGACTTGTTCATTGTATCCTTGGCCTACACTAACTTTCAACAACATGACACAGCAACTATTAGATTAGACTTCATGAGATAATGCAAGGAACTTATCAAACAATCATCCATGTGGAGGGTCTGAGGACTGTCCCAATGAGGAAATGAAAAGGGATTTCCATTAATAACTTTCACAAAACAAATAATGAATCCAATCGCTTCAGTGGGATTGAAGATAACATAATTAGAGACTTTTCATCCAATTTTCATCAAGATTCAATGATAGAAAATAATGTTATGGCATTTTTTCCAAAACTGGGAACCCAAGTTAGGGTTCAAACTTGTCCTCACAAAAATGGTCATAACTTAATCAAATATCCATGAAAATGATCCAAACAAAAATAATTGATAGCTAGAAAAATTTATTGACCCATTCCAATTGGTTTCATCCCAATATTATATTGTACATGGTTGTACTAGCATGTTTTTAGATTGTAAATTCTGGAAAAAAATGTTAGAACAGGGCAACCTTCACCAAAATGGCCATATCTCACATAAAACTCAATGAAATTTAATGAAAAAAAGGAATTGTAAACTAGAAACAAATATATTTCCATCCATATTTTATATTCCTTGATATGAGGTCATACCAGGCCGTACAATGCAGAACTTCATCCTAAAAACAATGTAAGACTCATTAAATGGACACAAAATTGAGGTTTTCATTCATCAAACTCCCAAAAAAATGTCTCCAACCCTCAATCCAACTTTGGAGGGTGTATTCCTTCATTTTTTAACCAATCCCAACTATTTTGCAATGGTTTCTTGATTTGCATGTAACTGTTTCTTGCTCTTTTGATACCTTTCCAAAGTTGCATGACAACTTTTTGAGCAACATGACAACCTTTTACACTTTTTAATCAAAGACCCTATTAACACTCCAAAATGGATCAACATGGTCCCAAATGGTCATAAATGACCTTATTAGACTCCAAAACACACAAACAACCTAAAACTCAAAAATAGCAAAAAGTATGCTTATGAGGCTCCTAATGCCCCTGCACCAGTTTGGAAGCAAATATTATATCATGAGGGGTGAAGAAAACTTAGGAAATTTTGATGCAAGATTAGATGAAGGACTCTTCCTTGGATACTCTACAAAGATTAAGGCATATAGGTACTACAATAAGAGACTAAAGAAGATAATTGAAAGGGCAAGTGTAAAAGTGGATGAAGAATCACATCAAATCTCAATGGTGATAAAAGGATATGAATCTAATGAGCCTCTTTGCAGAGAACAAGAAAAAAAGAAGAAAAAGAGAAGCTAGTGGAAGAGGAAGTGAACGGAAAAGAACCCCATGACTTCTAAGTATGTGTAGAAAAATCATTTTGAGGATCCGATAATTGGAGACAAGAGCAAGGGTAAGGAATAGATTTTCAAGAGACCTTTTCTCTAGTAGCAAGAATGAAGGATATTAGGATGTTTCTAGCTTTTGTGGCACATAAATAACTCAAGATATATCAAATGGATGTAAAGCCTGTATTTTGGAATAGTGAGTTAGAAGAAAGTGTACATTGAACAACCAAAAGGTTTTCAATTATCAAAAGATATTGATATGGTTGGCAGGTCAAGAAGAAGGTATTATATGGGCTCAAACAAGCTCCTAGAGCCTAGAATGCCATATAGTATGTAAGATCATCATGGAAAAGTAGGCCCTTAAGGGCAAAATCTAAAAAATAAGAGTTAGGCAACTTGACGAAAAAAAATGAATAAGTTATCTATATTATTTTAAAAATATGTAAGAATAGAATCTGTAGAAAATTGAATGTAGTTTCTAAACTACTAGGTTTTAAAAAATAAAAATCTATTTGTTGAAAATTTGAAATATCAATGCAATGGTACTTAAATTTCGTGGAAAAATAAGAAGTAGGTGTCTGTTTGACCACCCCAACCACAATAAAATGATAATATTTTTAAATATAATATTTTAGATATAAGTAGAGGACTCATGCCCATGTGATGCATATTTTTTTGTAATTTTTTTCCAATTAAATAATTAATTACAATTTTTTTTTTATTTTTTTTAAAATATAAAAACTTGTATGTCTGACCACCTTAACTTGTCAAAACTTCATGAAATAATTTTTCTTTTTTTATCCTATATTACATAAAGCATAGAATGTGACGATGTTTCGGGATTCAAAAAATGCAATACTATTTGAAAGCCATAGATGTTTTTCAATCAGCCTATCAATCAAGACTTTAGTCGTAATTTGAATAAAAAAATAAATAATAATTACTTATTAAATTCAAAGTAAATCATAATTTATATGGTGGAAAGCTGAGAATCTCCTTTAAAACCCTTTAATCAATTTTGGGTAAAAAATAGTCGACACCACACACCCATCATATTCCTTTTGGCCCACCATGATCCCGCAGACATACCCATTGGATAGTTACTACAACAGGAATTCAAAATGGGTACCACAAATAACAACCTTTACTTCAAAATTGAGAAAGATCAAATCCTGATTGTGGTTGTGTACACTAATGATATAATATTTAGAGGAAACGAGACCATGTGTAAAAATTGTGTGGAGGAGATGCAAAATGAGTTTGAAATGTCAATACTTGGGGATATGAATTTCTTCCTTGGGTTAAAAATTAGTTAATCAAAAAGAGGTATTTTGTTTTAGAAACAAAATTTGTGAAGGAAATGTTAAAGAATTTTGGAATGCAAGATTCTAAACTTGTATGTACTCCCATGGTTACTGGTTGTAAATTAAGAAAAATGGTGAATATCTTAAGATGGATTAGACTAAATATAGATCCATGATTGGTGAATTACTATATTTAATTGTAACTAGACATGATATTATGCATGTAGTATGTCTTGTGGAAATATTTCAAGAAGATCCTAGAAATTCACATGTGGTAGGAGTCAAAAGGATATTTAGATATTTGAAAAGCACTCTAGACTATGGTCTATGGTATTCTAAGGGTACTAACTTCTCTTTGAGTGCTTATATAGATGTGAATTGGGCACATTGTGTGGATGATCTAGAAAAAGTACACGTGAAAGTGCTTTCTTTCTTGGAAACAAGCTAGTTTATTGGATAAGTATGAAGTGGGATTTAGTGTCATTATCTACTGTAGAGGAAAAATATGTTGTTTCAGCATCTTGTTATATAAAGATGTTGTGGATGAAGTAGACATTAAATGATATCAGAATATCATATGATGAAACTTTTCCTATGTTGTTTTATAATACAAGTGCTATCAAAATTTCAAAAAAACATGTAATTCATTCAAGAACAAAGAATATCTCTATCTGGTATCACTTTATATGAGAGAAAGTTGTTGAGAAAGAAGTGAAGTTGGAGTATGTGCCTACAAAGGATCAAATAGAAAATAGTTTTACAAGGGCTCTTCCAAAAGATATATTTGAGTATCTCAGACATAAGCTAGGGGTTTTTACCCCTCCTTTCAACTAGATGCATAAGATTGTGCATCTATCCAGTGGAGCAATTAGAGATGTATTCTTTTTCTTGGACTAATGAAGGCTACCTCGTAGGGGGAGTAGGTAGTGGTACCTTTGGCTGGTGCAGTTAGGGGGAGCACATCTTGTGCCTAAAGTGAAGTGCACAAGTGTTTCAATTTTCCATTGATATCAAACAAGGAGAGAGAAGTCTGAAAAACACATGGAAGTAAATGTTCAAGTAAGGGGAATATCTACTTGAGTAATGGAGATCAAAGTTGCTTTTGTTGTTGATGGTTTTTCAATAGATGTTTCCATCAATGAAAAGGGGAAGATTGTTGCGCTATGTTATCATCAAATTTTCACTGATTTCAAGCTCTAGTGTGGATATTTTGAGAAGGTGTTGAGCAAGTGTTTCAAATGCAGCAGGGTTACTTGGTTTCCAAGTGCTTTTGAGAAAATTTACATAAATACTGTACAAGGTGACTGGGAAGAGTTCTATATTTTTCTTTCTTATTTATTCATTCTTGAAGATGTTCTTGTGTAGTTTTAACATGATCAAAAGTATTTGAAGGTTTTATATCTAGAGTTTCAGCATCTGGATTATTCGACAATAGAAGACATGTTTGATAGTGTGTTGGGCTATCTCTGGTTTGTGAAGAGGGTTATATGAGAGAAATAGAATTATTTTGCATTTCTCCACACTAAAGTTTCATGTCTTATAGATTTGGGAATGTGCTAATATTTATTGTACCTACCTTCCCTTGGTTTTTTTAGTATTAAGTTGTTCCACAAGCTTATATCATGAGTTGTATCTCAATGGTAGTTTGACTGGCTGCACAAGATGATAGTATTTCAAGTTTCATGTGGTTACATCAATGTTTTTGAATATTTTGTTGATGTTGGAATATTCCAAGATGTTTTGTATGATCCTACATGGTCTAGAGGATGTTTTTGGCCTTGGTGAAGTTTGAATTTGGTTTCTTGATAGTGTTAATTGTCAGTTTGGCCAATCTGATGTGTTAGCACTATTTGTGGATGAGCCTTGTGGTTTGTGAAAGCTTGGTGTATCCTGTTTGTGTAGAGTTGTGTATTGGTTCATCCTTGATATGGTCTTCCCTCACTTCTTTCCACCATATAGGTGTTTGGTGGTGATCTATTTGGTGGTTGCATGTTTGAGGTACATACGCTTCATTGAAGCTAACCTAGAGAAGGTTATTTGAGGTTGTGGAAGGTATATATGCAAGGTCAAAATTTTTGAGAATGGTGTGGTATGGAATGATGAATATGTGATCATCTATTGAGATCTGAGCACTTGTGAGAAAGAACACCTAAGACTACTAGAAGTAGTGAGAAGAAGCTATTTATAGTTTAGTGTGATAGAAGTTGTTAGAGGTAGTGAGCCAAAGGTTGCAGATGGTAAAGAGACATTGTGGTGGTTTCTCAAGTTTCTCTAAGATAATGAACCTACTTGTAACTATTTTTTTGTAATTGAAAATAAGTTATCTTCCTGGGCAGTGAGCCCTTGGAAGTTAGCCTTTCCTTTTGGATAGTGAGTCCTCTAGGTAGTGATCCCTTTAGGTAGTGCGCCTCTTGTAATTGGTTTTGGTTTTCTTATAGTGAGTTAATCCTCATTGTGGTTTTCCCTTATAGGTTTTTCTACATAAAAATCTGGTGTTTTATTGTGAATGATTGCAGATGTGTTTTTGTTTCATTTGTCTACATTCATACTAATGCTTAATAAGGTTTTGATGATTTTAATGCATAATTGATTCACCCACCCTCTCATTTTTCATGTGTCTAAAAAATATTTGATTTACATTGGAAGACCTGAATGAAGAAAGAGGTCTAAATCAGAAATATTAAAGCTTTCTTGCAAAAATCAAAAGAAGAATCTAACAAACTGAGAATTCAATTAAAAGAAGGAAAGGGTATGAAATTAGACTAAAAGAGGCATAAGGTTTGATCTCTAATTTGAAAAATAAAAGTTGAAGATGACAATAGGACTGAAGATTGCTTGAATAACAAAGTCAAAGACAAAACTGTTGAATGTTTAAAGCTTGAAAAAGAAAATACCACTCTAAGGAATGCCCTGAAAAGAGAAAAGGAACAAATTGAAAAAGGAGAGAATTCTAGTCCAAATAGATCAAAATAAAATGAAAAGAACGAAACAAAAGAAGAGAGAGTCTACCTTGAAGACTCTAATAAGAATTCCTCTAGAGATACAAATAATATTCATAATGGAAAGAAAGAAGGTTGATTCAGTTTTGATCAGAAGTAGAAAGGTTATAGAAGTTCTCCATTAACAAAACAACATGCTCCCAATAGGTTCAATCAATCCTTTCAAGGTTACTATTTTTTGCAATATTTTTAGGCATAAGGTTATTGATTGTAGAGCTAGAAAGAGAAGGAATAACATATGAAGAAGGTCTTTCTTACCTCAAAGAAATAATACTGTGTTATTTCATGGATATTGCTTTATCTACAACAACTATGGTCACAAGGATGATGAGTGTAGATCTAAGGTGAAATGGAACAACTCTTTTCTAGAGCATAATATTGTGTGCTACAAGTGCAATAATATGGGACATAAGACAAAATATTATAGAAATGGTTTTGTGAAGCAATCTGCTTAGTATTAGAAAAAGGATGAATCCCTTAAATAAATAAAAGAGGGGAAATGAAAAGATCCAAAAGGAAGACCATGAGAAGAAGGATGATTCTGCTCTTGTGCACTTTACACAAGATTCTAAGACAAATTGAGATAGAATATTATCTTACCTAGAGATGTCACTTGTAGAACCTTCTTGCCCCTGAAAAGAAAAAGGTGTTGAAGACTTCAACATGAAGGATGATTTGAATCAAATCATTCAGTGTGTAGATATGATGTGCATAAATGGACCTTGTTTGGTGTTCCTAGTGGAAGTTGGTAACTTGTGAAGGTTGGTATAATAGAAAAGTGGAAATACTCAACTATTTGTTGCGTTTAGTAGTAGAATATACAATAAATAATATTAGTAATTATAGAAATTGAGTCATCAAAATATGGGAATACTCAGCTTTTTATTGGGTTTAGTAGTAGCTAGAAGTCTCCCAATAATGTACTTTCACAAAAGTAAAACTTATTTTTCAAGTCTAATTATAAGTTCAAATCCAAATATAGAAACAAATTCATAGAAGATAAACAATGAAATAAAATAAGATATATTTAATTTTATTTCTAATTGTAAATTTACTTTTATTAAATAGTTTTTTCATTCTTATATATATATATATATATATATATATATATATATATCTAAAATTTCACTAGTAGAATTTGGCAAATAAATGACTATGTGACTAAAATTTTAGTCACATGACTAAAATTTTTTAGTCCGTGACTAACACTAGTGTGTTGCAAAATAAATGATAATTTGGTCATTTATAGAGAGGTGACTAATTGGTCAATGGGTAAAATCACAGCTAAATGACTAATATCGGATAAAATAAAATGATAAATAAATGACTATTACTCCTCTATTCTTTTTTCTTTCGAATTTGATCATAATCCATAGAGCATAATCCCCCCTCATGGGACCCCTACCTAAGTGCGCCATTTGGCCACCTAGGTTGCTTAGTGCACCAAAAATACCTATTGCGTGGAAGGCATTTCCTTTCGGTACAGTCTTAAGGCCTTCATATATGTTATAAAAAAATTTAACATTTACATTCTTTAACTTTTATTACTCATTATGTTAATGAATCATTGATGTTTTTAACTATGATTTTAAGCCAGTTTGATTTTCCTATTGTGTTAGCATGTCAAATGTATCAAAGAGCAATTTTGGTCAATTTCACTAATAAAATATGATTCAAACAATCCAATTGTATTTTGAGGGCTATCTTGGAGACACTTCATTTAAATAATACATATATGTTATCAATTAATTCAATCCATTTGAATGGATCATTTAAGGAATCAAGAATCAATACTGCTATTCCCATAGTCTAACATGATGAGGTCAAAGAGAAAGTATTTTAGGGAGCCCTAACTTCACCACACCTAAGCCCAAGAGCGTGAAGTATGTTAGGGAGCCCCTAATCTAGATTTGTCTAAATTTATTTCATTCCATTATTTAGCACTTATTATTAATTTTTTAAGCTAGCCACATGCAACTAGAATTTGTAGCACATCCATGCACAAACACATACTCTCTAACATATTAGCATACATATAATTTTCTATCGGCACAATCCTTGAACCTCCTTTAGGTGCAAGTGTTAGTATATATTCATTTTTCTATATAGAATTGTCTCCCCATCGATCTCTCTTTCTTTTTCCTAATCTCTCCAAAGATCAATTAAACTATCAAATTTTTTATATATTAATTTAATTTGTTCTATATAAGAATATATTAATTATTAATTATAATAATTTTATATTTATATTTAATATTTTTTATTATAAAATACAATATATAATAATAATATAACCTATATATACTATTAAATTAATAATAAATATAATTATATTATATATAATTTAATCTTATTACTATTATATTAAATATATATAATATATTAATTATATTTTAAATTATATATATTATATTAATTTTTTATGATTAAACAAATCTTAAACATTCATCATTTTTTGCCATTTTTTTTTGTTGCTTTTCACCATTTTGTGCTAGTTTTCCCACCACTGTTGGTTCCTGCTCCTCTAAACTCTCCCTAGCTAGTATTGAATCTTAGAGTATGTTTATTAAAATGAAAATGACTACCAAGTTCCTAATAATGTGCACATTTAGGTTTTGACATTACGACATCTTTTACCCTACACCGTTTAGTATACAACAACATTTTCTACTGATGCACATTTATTTTACGGATGTTCATACCATGTTCCAAAGCTCCCTTCAAAGCTCCCATTTTCACATAGGGAGGATGCTTGCAAAGGCGGGTGGGACATTTCCAATGGGTTTGCTTCCCCAAACTCTTCCTCTCTGGTAGTGTTGAGTATTTGGGCTTTGCACCCACTCATTTCATTTGCTTAATTTTTTCTAATACACACTATGTAATGCTAAGAAATGTCTGTAAATACCCTGCATACATTGTCATGTTGATGGATGTGTTTATGGTTTATTTATTAAATTAGTAGTGTTGATGAACTTTTGTACCTTATTATGGCCATCATACCTTTTCTCCATTTGGATATGTTGTGATTTTTGTTACTTGTTGATATTTTCTTGATTTCCTTAAAATGAATATGGAGTTCCAATGTTTCTTTTTGAATAAAATCATATCACTTTTGATTCTGATTTACAAACTTCTGCCTAAAAGATGAAGAATATACAAGTTACGAATTTTTATTGTCTGAATGATAATGATGTAGATTTTTTTCAAAAAAAATGTCAATGATGAATGTAATCCATTGTGATGGAGGATTGATCCAGTGTTGAAGACCAAACAATTTTCAAGGCAAGAAAACACCCTTCATTAGGGCATGGAAACAGGGCACACACTACACAACAGTGGCCATGGTGGCAGCAATAGCTACAAACACAAAGATGTTTGGTCCATCTTCAGAGCTTTCTACAAGCAATTCTTGTGGCTTTGCTTTTTAACTCCATGATTTTGAAGTTTTAGTAGCTATAGTTGCTTTTTAACTCCATTATTTTGAAGTTAGTAGCTGTAGTTGCTTGTTGGTCTAAGGCTAAACCACCTTTATTTTGTTTAGTAAAAAAGTTGAAAATGGTGTCTAAAGTTGCATTCAACAATGATTCCCTTAAAGAAAAAAGCCTTGGATTTTTTTATAAAGTGTATGGGTCTTTGGCTAAGACCTAAAAGCATGAATAATTTAACTCTTCTCCATTAGGAACTTCTGTTGAAAGGAAGAATGAACATTTGGTTTTGTGGAGAAAGTTTCCATAACTTATTTTTAAACAAAAGAGGACATAGATCTGATTTCTAAAAGTGGCCCATATTTTATAGAAGTAAGAGGATTATATTTTAGAACATTGGTCCATGGATTTTAATCCTCCTAACACTACTACATAGAGGGGCCATTTAAGACGATAGTTTAAGACAAAATACTAATTTTGTCTTAAACATATTTAAGCTATATTTTTTATTTTTTATTGTCTCAAATTAAGACAATAAAAATTAAACATATTTAAGTTATATTTTTTATTTTATATTGTCTCAAATTAAGATAATAGAAAAATACATTTTCCCTTAAAAATATAATTATTTCTTTCTCACACTTTTTCCCTAAAATAAAACTGATGTATTTTTCCCCTTTTCGATCGCTCGAGTTGGCTCTCCCACTCGGGATGCAGTTTCTTCTGGCGGGAAGGATGGGTGTGGCGGGAAGGCTTATAACAATGGGTGTGGTGGGAAGAGACCATTGTATTTGTTTTTTAATGATCAGGATCTGTAGAAGATATTATGCCCTAACTGCCATTTTCTTTAACCCATGGGCTGCCATTTTCTTCAACCCATGGGGCGTCTGCAAGCAAACAGGTAACATTGTAAAAAAACCCAGATCTTGTTAACAAACACTTGTTTACATGAAAGACCCATCAAGTAGATCCATTCACTCACCATTTTCTGTGATGATTATAACTGGGATGTTATATCTTTGTTTGACGTACATGGAAATCCTTTCCATACCACATACATAGTTCCCATCCATTCCCGTCTCGATATATATTCCTGTCGGGAGACACACATGTCTTCAATCTACTTACCAGCCAAGCGTAATACCCCTACATGATAATAGCCACATTCACAATCTAAGAAGGGGAAGGTAACGTAGCAAAAAGAAACATCTTCTGTGTAGGGACAAGGAGGAAGTGCATGGCCTTTGGAGCCATGCGCTCGGCCTGCACAAAGGTTTGGAGGTTAAGCACATATCTGAATGCCCTGGCCGCCTCATGCCTATAATGGAATGGATCTGGAACAGAGTTAGCACATACATCTAACAATGACCCACCCTCGAAGGTTCGAATGCTCACTCAATATCGATTATAAGAAGAGCTTAAGAATAATCACAAAAGCATACACATGCAGTGGTAAATGTTCATCTTAAAGCTTCAACTACTACAATTACCAGATTTACTTGTGTTAGAATTAATGTAGAGAGTACTATGAATTTAACAGCTATTATCCCACCCCTGCAACAAAATAATTAAGATTGTAACTCCATAGACAGAAATAGGATAATGGGGCCTGATTCTCAAGATCTTTATCAGCTTAGGAAAAAAAATCCATGTATTTTTGTTTATGTGTGCATGTCTCTGGGATGGATGGAGAGAGAAAGATTGACCTTCAGTCCTTTTTTTCCTTTTATGAGAGAGAGATTGACCTTCAGTCATTTCTTCTCTGTTCTCATTTGTATGAGAGAGAGACAGAGAGAGATTGCCCTTCAGTACTTTCTTCTTCATTGTATGATATTAAGCAAGGTGCTCACTGATTTAGAAATGGATTCCCAATTGCAGCAAAAAAATTTTCAAGAAAACCATTAGAAATGGTGAGTAGTCAATGTATCATACCAAACAACATATCTTAATGTGTCCCTCATATTCTCTGCTTTATTTTCTTGTAGTTCACACTGCTTTGTTTCTCCTATGGTAATAGATCACACAAGTTACCGCATTTCCATTTTAAACATATCTAGGATCTGTCCATGCTGGTTTGACTTGGTTGCCTGGGTTTTTCAATAAACAGGACAAACCTGGGTCAAACTGAGGAGAAAAGGGCAATTTTTTTTTTAAATACATGTGACTGAAAAACACAATTTTGTTACTCGATCCATAGGATTTATTCTAAAAAAACATATTCTGCATAACTCTAAATTTACTCTGCTCCTCTATCATGGAATTCTATATTCTTGAAAATCCAAGGCTAAATGTTGAATAAATCCATGGACTCATGGCATTCTAAATTCTTGGAAAAGTAGGGATAAATAATGTATCATGTGGCTCAAAAAAACCTCATCTGCTTAACAAATTATATTCTTCTAAAAATTATGTAGAAAGAACAATAAACCCAAAATCGAGAGATGGATCCCAAAATATGGCTTGGAGCTCCACATCAAGCAAGTCCTGGCAATCAAAAATGGGTTCCAACTAGTATTAACATTATTGATTTCAGTCTGTTCATCCCGCTCCATAGGTTTCTGATCATTAGGATTCTCTTGCTGTGGTGAACTAGCCAAGACAAGACAAGAATATGTATCCTGCCAATAGGCATAGCCCACCTCATCACTAAAATGACACGGAAGAGGGGTGATGGCCAGCCTACAAATGATGAGAAGAACTGACATGTCTTTGGGAATGCTGACAAGATTTGTCTTGCCAGGAATGACCATGAGGTGGTGAGGCTGGATGAACACGAACAACTGTGCCAGCTGTGTTGTCCCAATGGTCCAAAAGAGTCTAGAGATTGGCCACATGTAGAGTGACCTTGTTCGCCTCATAACCATTTATCAAATACCATTTATGGAGAAGCAGTTGAACTTTGTAATCAATTTATGGCCTTACATAAATAGCCAAAGTAATGGAAGATGTTTTTTTTTATTTTCTAAGAATCACCTATAAAGATTCCTTTGAGAACCCGTTGACCTCTTTAAATAGGCGAGGATGCCTAGAATGTTAAGTTATTTTTCAGCAAAGGTTGGTTCGATGTAAGTGTCACAATCCTGGTTAATGCCTTCATTCTTCAAATTTATCAACTCTCATGACAAAATTATTTCATGAAATGGGGTCAAGAAACCTTCTAAGTTTGCATAATCTCTTCAAACCTGACATTCAAAATCTGTCTTTGGTGAGTTGTAAAACTCCTTTACCACAAAAGATCATTATCCAAACTAGATATGGTTATTCCTTCTCATGGGGAAACTTTTTATTTTCCTTGTGTAGTTAGGATTTTTTTAGCATTATTAAGGAAAACTTATGAAATATAGAATTGATACAAATGTCACCAGTTTTTCAATCAAACATTTCACTATGCTAGCACTATCAATTGTAAAGCATTGTAAATGACCAAGATAGATATGTGGGAAAATGCTTTATGCATTACCTTTTATTATTTTTTGTGTATATATTACCCTTGGTTGTATCATGTATGGATATATGAATATCCATATGTTTTTTTTATCTTCCCTTGTCCAGGAGTGTGGTTTTCTGAAGCTTTTACTCATATAATTGAATTTCATTAATGCATCCAGACTTCATTCTTGTTCTAACAGAAGATATTAAGTTTCCCTAAGATAGACATCTGTGAATGTTATATCCACATGTTGATGGTTTTGCTTGCTTATATTTCATGTATGACTAAGTTTTGAGCAAATTCTATCTGGGTTCTGAGAAAATTATGTTTGGGTTCTCCCTAGGTTCTCTAAGGTTCATCTTGGAAGAACCCACAGGGCATTCAAAGGACCTTGGCCAATCCCCTAGAGGACCGAACGAGGACTAGGACCCAATTCGAACCAAACGAGTACCCAACAGTCCCCTACAAAGAACCGGTAACATAGAATTTTATTATAATTTTCAAAAAAAATTGGTGGAAGAGTTAATTTTAAACATATATGTACTTTATTTTTCCATGACATTTCAAATTCTTTTATTATTTTCTTGGAGGTTCCAAGCATTTTGTTCAAACCAAATTTGTGCTTAACTATATATGTAATGTGTCTATTGGGTGGCAAAGGCATTTGTTATATTTTAAATTTTAATATGAATTTTATTGTAATTTAAAAAATTTCTCACATGAAATTCTTACTCTAAACCTATACTCTGCTTTTCCTTGATATTTTGAATACTCTTTAAAGGAAAACTAGTTCTAAAGAATAGTGTCCCTGATCCTTCAAATCAAATATCTTTTGGAAGTCTGATGTTATATGATCAGTATTGGCAATAACTTTTAATTTACATTGTGCATACAACTATATGGTTCTAAAAATATTATATGAATAGCTTTACATTGTTTTGTAGAATATCCCCACTAGAATTCAATTGTGTGATATGGAGTGGTTGTATGTGATTAAGAAAAATGTTTGAAGGCATTGCAATATTCCACTATTTTTTTTGTGTTTAAAGTTTTTGGTATGAACAATGGCCAAAATAATTTAACTATATGCTGGAGGTTTCTGTTCCCAAATGCAAAAAAGTGTTGCAAAAAAAAACTTGTTTCTTAATGCATTTGTATGCCTATAATTAATGTGTAAATTGAAGTTCAAGAGTTTTGACCATCGTGTTGCTTCAGCCTTTAGAGAAATATTAGAACCCAAAATTTGTTTTCTATTCCCTGCGATCATAAATGCCATGGAGTTCATAAATCATGTGCTTTGATATTTTCCTCCCCTGTTCCCTGAGCTGAATAAATCTAAAATAAAGCTTATATTCTGAACATCTTGGGTAAGAAATGAAAATAAAATATTTATACATTGCTATAAACCAGTTGAGAGTGCTATGATCTCCCTTTTGACAGAATTTTGAGGTTGAATGCCTAGCCTAAGTTGAGAAATCTTCTGAACGGTAGTTCTTTCACTAGCCATTTGTGACATTTGGTCACATTGTTGGATATTTTGTTGTCTAGGCAAGAACAAATTTGCATGGAAACATATTCAATTTCAGATACCAATATACCGATATGACAATCTTTCAAGATCTCTTTATACGCAAAGGCCAGGTACGACTACTACAGGAATATACATATATTCAATTGTTTATATTTAAGGGTATAGAATATAATTTAAAAATATATACATACATATCTATATATGAGTGTCAATT
Organism: Sequoia sempervirens; assembly: GCA_007258455.2. Taxonomy (NCBI): domain Eukaryota; kingdom Viridiplantae; phylum Streptophyta; class Pinopsida; order Cupressales; family Cupressaceae; genus Sequoia; species Sequoia sempervirens. The sequence goes on from VDFB02049730.1 coordinate 20,644, forward strand.
AGTATTTATTTTCATATATAATGTTTGGGTCTTTAGTTATTTTTGTCAATAGAAGAGAGGTGGCAATATTCTTTTGCTAGAAGGTTTACATTACATTACAATTTTACAATAAAAACATAGATATGTAGAGTTTTCCCAATGTACCTATTTGTATATACATCTATTGGCCATCTAATAGTACCTTAGGTGTCATTACTTGTTTAAAGAATATTACAGTTCTTTCCTTTGGTATTGAAACTTTACACTATACAAAATTCATTATTCAATGATTAAATGACAATGTTTAGTTAAAGATTATTTAGTGATATAGCTATTGTATAGCCTTGCCAGTGACCTTACTTATTAGAAGTCCAAAGTCATTTCTCATTGTCTTGCTATGCCACTTTTTTGTATACTTGGTTCTACAACACCATCTTCCAAATTCTCAACATGCTGCCAAAATAACCAACAAAAATTGTGTATCACAAATTAACTTGTTTGTGGAGAAAATAGAGTTATCATTTGGAAAAAAGATAACACATTTCAATAGAAAATGAACACTCACTTGTTTATTCTTTTCGTTTTGAGGCTTGACAGAGGACCATTGATTCAATTTACTTTCAATTGCTTTAGCCTACAAATGAGAAAAACATGTTAGATGAAATAGTGGTAATTTTCTAAATATCAACCATAAATCCAATGACTTATGATCATTTAATAGTTGATAGAATTTGAAATAATAATAATATAAAAAAGAGCGACTTACTTCCATATCCCAATCTACTCGCCATGTGATAAACATTAGTGCTAGAGTTTGAGCTCCAGTTCCAAATATCATTCCTAGCCAAATTCCCTATAAAATAAATAATTTCTATTATAACAAATATGTAAATAATTAAAACTTTATTACATATATCCTTTTACCATTAAAACTTTCTTACATATATCTTTGACAACATGTTTTTTATATGTCACAATGCAACAGTGCTTATTCACATTTTTGGACAGTATGGTATGATGCCATTGGATATTAGTAGCAAATGAATGAAACCAACCCTAACTAGTATATACTTCTCTAGCAATCATCCCTTGTCCATTGTGAATGATAGAAATGGACTCGTGAATCTTAGATATTGATTTAGTGAAGAGGGGATATTATAATCATTTTGTAGAATTTAACACACTTTGAGAGTGATAAAAGATGACTAGTCATTATAGGGAAAACAATATCAAAGTGATTTCTTGTTACATAAAAATAATATGCAATGCTAAAAAGTTTGTTTTGAGCTCATTTATGTTTCTTTTGTAAAGTAACATAATTTAGATTTATGTGATAAATCCTTTGTAGCTTCTATAAAAGTGGATGGTTGCTTTCAAATTGTGTTTGAACTATCTTTTGGCGTGGCCTGAGCTGTAGTTTTTTGGTGAATACATTTTTTTGGTTTTTAGATATTTATGATTGACAACATAAAGTTAAAAAGTTATACTACTTAATGCAATTTCCTTTTGTTGATGTTTTCTACAGCTGTTGAAAAACTCTTGAGATTGTATGGTGTATTTTTTAAGCTGATGGCATTGGGTTGCTTTTCTAGGTATGGTTGAAATCTTTTGGCTTTAATAGATTTTTGGCCTTTTTTTTAACATATTCGTATCATTTCCATCAATAAACCTTATAAATGTCAATTAATGTGTGAAGTTGCAAGGGTTTAGGAATAAAACATTTCTCAATGAAAATTGAAAAATATATCTTAATAGACATATTTTTTTCACAAATCCTATAAAGGCTAAGTATTGATAAACTGGTCCTCATCCACAAAAATAATTGCTGAACACATTAAAATAATACTATGTTTTGGACTGATTTACTCATGAAATTTCAGATAGCCCTTATTAGTAGGCGGGTTGCAAAGGCCAAAACCGGAGGACAAGAATTTAAAATACAAACATTGCACAACATTAATTGATGGCATGGTTGAGGATTACTTGAACAACCATCAACCACACAGCCAGATTAGACTGCATAGACATGGTTGGAAGCTGAAATTTATGTAGAAAAGTTCTAATACTACAGAAATGTATTTATAAGCAACAACAAGCTTAATAGAAGTTACTTATCTTTTCAAAATCTGATATAACACACAAACATGGTCTACTTTGCCTACTTGGCCTTCAAAGTTCTTAAGCTACCTTAATCCTCAATCTCACCAACAATTTTCTTTTCTTTTTTTCATTTATTTAATCTATTTGATGCATACAATTAGAAGCCATCCTACATGAAAGGAATTGATTTATCATTTCAATGTTACAATGTTTTTGGTCCTTCGTTGAATTCCCAACTACCATTTTTTGAATTTTAGTATGTGCCATGTTTGACCTTGATACGTTTAAGTTAATCATGATATTCTGGTTGCAATACCAGTACATTGTGTCTCATGGTACTTATACTGATATTCCTTATCTTTGTGTCTCATTGCATCTGTATTTATATACCTTCATCTTGGTGTCTCATGGTATTTTCTTTGCCACACTTTAATGCGAGGTCTCCTTGGCTGGAACATGAACTGCACCATCCAGTGGTAGCTCTACGGTGATATTTTGACTATGTTTCTCTTTGGCCATAACATGCACACCATGTTGTTGCCACTGTGGGACCACAAACCAAGTTACACTAATAACCTTATTTCATTGCTTTCAAAAAATTATGCAAAATGTGAAAATGACACTCAATTCTGAGTGCTTGTGACATTGTTATGTCTCTCCAAATTATAGTTGTTGTGAGACCACAAGGCCAACTTCAACATGGTGTCACTAACTCAGGACCACAAAACTTAGAAATTTTTGACACCTTTGTATTTCCCTTCAAGATAGGGAAAATAAAAGAAACAACACTCAATTTTGAGTCTATGTTCCTTTCCTAGTTTTACATTTGGTGATTCCAAAATGATCTCCAACATGGTCACTGGAAGATGATTTCAAACATGATAAACTTTTGCAAAATGAGATAAAAAACTCTTCACAATGATGTTGCCTCGATGAGACCTCAAAAATCTCTTCACAATGATGTTGCCTTGGTGAGACCTCAAAAATGGTTGAACATGCACATTCAAGTTGTTCTATGGGGAGTGGGGACACTCTTTATCATTAATGTATTCATTTATGAAGATAAAACCTAAAGATCTCGCTTTTCATGTTCATCACAATTATTAGGTTTATATCAATTACTTTTGATGACATACATTGGGTCTGAATGTATTGTTAAAAGCATGGATTTAAAACTTGTTGAGCACTTGCAAGTATTTCACTGGCCAAGTTACTCGACCTCAATCTTGCCAAGTTGTAGGGCTGAGTTTTCGCGAATTTGTGTTGTAGACTTGCCATATGTGGTTGTCGTGCGGGTAGACTATTGGATGTGAAAAATGCAGAAAAGACATTGAGAAAACAAGATTTTTGGTCTTATAAATCAAATCTAATCATGCAATCGCCTCCCACAACATTTGCAAATTTGTTTGAGTAACTTTGAATGCATTTCAAGTGGATTTGTGGAGCAATTTTCTGCAATTTCAGGATTCCATAACATATTTTTTTTATTTTCCAAGTATTGTAAGAATCTTTTTTCTTTCCTAAATGCTAGATTTACGTTTTTAAGCATGTTTTGAAAGCATTGAATTCAGTTTACATGAGTTTTAATGCTGATTTAAGTTATTGTTTATGAATGAAAGTGCTAATTTTGTTTTACTAGCTAGGGTTTATCAAATTATAGCAGAAAAATGTAATTTTACACCCCTTTATAGAACCCTAGAGATCCTAGTTGTTGTGCAAGGGTTTCTAGTGGCTGTGTAAAAGACTTCTTTACTATGTGAAGTGAATGTCTTTGCTGCGCAAGTATCTTTCTTGCCACATAAGGTATTCCTTTTGGCTGCACAAGCAACACCCTTGCTATGCTAGTAGTAAGAGCCCCCTGAGATTCCTGCCAAATCCTATTGCTTCTTCACCTATCTTGCAGGCATATTTAACTTGAGCTATGATTTATGCCAACTCCATCCTCCAAGCCCATTCCTCTTTGTGAGAGTCACGAACAAATGCATTTATGCCTACACAAACTGTTGATTTTAATATCAGATTAAGTGCACATAAACTAATTCAAAAAATAATCACACAACACAGCAGATACCCTGGGAAAACCCTCCTCCCGAGGGAGAAAAACCCAGCAACAATATCACTTATATATTGAGTCTCAAAACAAAGTCTCCTTTACAATGAAGGCCAATAAGAAGGCCAATAGATAACACCACAATCTGATGCAATTACATAATTACAGTGATGCAATCTGCTAACAAAAGACTCAACCTCCTACAGATCTCAATCTACTCTTGAAACAATTTGCACTTGAATGAAGGATGGAAAATGAACTTGCTTGATGCACCACAAATAGATGCAAACATAGTAACAATGTAATACAATCTGCTGATAATATATTCAGCCTTCTACAAAAAATTGATCTATTCTTTCATAGAATTCGCACTATCTATGATGACTTATGATGAACAACAATGGATTATAGAATGAATGAACCTCATCAAATATATATACAAGTGTGGAGGGAGAGACATATCCTTTGAAAACATCAAGTCGGTCTCCAAACAAGTGAGATGACTCTTAGATAATCGTGTCCCATCATGAGGTCGGCCTCAAATAACAATAACTAATGAATTCACATTCATAAAGCATATAATGTCGGCCCTTTTTAGAGATCACTTCTTTTCTTAATAATCATGCCTCTTCACATTGATGTCTCTACAAATTAAATAGCCTTAGGCTATTATTTAATTTATCATCATGAGTAAAGGAGATCAGTTGGAAGAATATGATTGATGCTGCCATTAACATCAACACAAACAATTTATACCATCCTCTAAACTTCATTAAAAACATTTCTTCAAATAACCATACAAAACCTTCTTTTACTGTCCCAAAATTGGCTACAATTACTCTATCCAGGCAGGACAGTCATTAAATTATGATCCCCACAACTTGTAAAAATTCCAACCCCCTATCCTGTGATAGCTTCATCTATCTCCAAACAGCCTCACAAAACAAAAGATTCATCGAAGGAATTAAGAAATACGTTAAAAAACTCATAAATCTTACTATAATCTGTTCTTTACCAGTCCCCTTCACATTTTGTAGACCTATGCTTATTGATTTTAATGCCTCCACACCCAAACAAACCCAAACTATGCTTGAAATAGGTTAGATTAGGCCTAAATATACTATTGAAAACATCAAGAGTTCTTTTTCATATATATTTACATAAACCCTAGGTTATATTTCCCTTAACTGCCCTGTTTCAGATTGTGCACACATAATTACAGTCAAGTCTTCAACTTTTACACCTTAAATCCTTAGCCTCTTGACATAGACCCTTAAAGAATATGAAAATATATGCAACAAGGAACAATTTCACCAAATATGGAGAATTTTAGATGGATTCAATGAGAGAAAACAATTTTATTTCTTAACTGTTTACCCTAATGAGGGTTTGGAACTGTCTTCACAAAAAACTCAATATCTTGCTCAAAGAATAACCAAAATGCATGAAACTTGTTCCAAAAGGAAGGTGATTGATAACATCAACATTCACAATCAATATTACATGTTTCTAAGTCTATACAGACCATACATAAGCCTGGAAATAGTGATTTTTCTGGAAATATGCATAAAATCAGAGTTTTTCCATCATTTGATTCAAAAGTTCAATCACCTACACCAAATACAACATACACAAGCCTTTTTAAAGGCATTCCAACTGACTCCTAAACTTCTAACTACCTCCTAACCACCTATCAACACCAAAACCAAGGTGACCCTTCATATTCCTAATGTTGCTTTTTGTGCAACTTTTACAATTTTGCAAATTATGTTGACAACTTTACATCTTTTACAATTTGTTGCACTTTTTGGACCAAATAAACACCAAGTGACCTTGCAATGACCTAAGAGTGTACAAAATAACTTA
>VDFB02049731.1:0-33242 GCA_007258455.2 Sequoia sempervirens
AGTTTGATTCTACTCATCAATGTTTTCTTTGTTTTCTCCACTTGATTTCCGAGTCTAAATGTCTTATTTGCAACCTTTATATGTCTTTTAATGATCTCCTTGATGCAAGGTGACAACTTTGAACACTTTGTAAACTTTCTCCAAACTTGCTCCTCAATATGTCTTCAACCTAGATTTGCAAATCATACACTAAAGAGAGGGAAAAATGTTGTTTTGTTAGTAGAAAGGGGTTTTCCTTGGTCAAACCCCATTTTGGTAATCAAACCTTGTAATGAAATGGAGTGAAGGAATGATGAATGAACATGCAATATTACAACTCAAAAAACCCTAGCAATACAATGTTGTAAACATGTATGAAGTGGCTCCAATGGATGTAGATCTTGACTCTTGCTTGAATGTGATAGATATTGACTTGACTGCTAGCTTGAATCATGAAACCTTACATCACAATTGTTAGCTCAAAAACAAACATGATGCATGATGGCTTTGACATAATGCCTGATACTTGAATTATGCTCCAAAACAATTGATAATTATCTCTTGAATACTCTTGTAAACATTTGAATACTCTTGTGAACTCAAATTTTCTATAAGGATAACTTGATTACTTTTTAGGATGAAAATGAATGAAATAACCTTTCATTTATACTTGTTTATGACAAATTTCCTAAAATTACAACACTACAAGCCGACATCAGATCTAGGAGGATAAAATCCCACCAAGAATTTGAATTAAATTTGATTTTGGGCCACATGAGACTCATATTCCATAAGTCATGTATGAGTCCCATTAGGCATTAATTATGGGACACATTTTCAAAATTGCTTAGATTCATGAGAAATTAGGATCGGGGCCACGAAACCTAGGTGAGACCCATACACCCAAGGTGGCGTATGAGTCCCATATCACTAAATTTGGGCCACTCAACCTAAAAACACCTTAATCATGATTGGATGTTGGTTTATGTTGGGATTACCCTAAAAAAGATTCACTAATTAAGGCTTGTGGATGTAAAGTAAGGCCAAATAAGCCATAAAGAAGCCCAATTAACAATGAAAACCCTAGATAAGTGTGAAAGTGTAGTACAACACTTTTCAACACCCTAAATAAGGTGCAATTGGGCCCTTTTAGTTCACAAGGGCCCAAGACCTAATGTGAGTGTATCAAACACATTACAACACTAAGTTACGACACCATCAAGCTCAATTTTATGAGGGCCCAAACAAGTGTTAAAATGTCATGGATGGAATTTTCAACCCTACATTTAGCCCCCACTTTATTGAGAGGAGGAAGTTGCTTCAAACTCACACTGAAGTAGAAAAAATCACATCAAGAGGGGTTCAGTCGTACCAATGCTAGTGGGATATGACAACATCAACCAAGAGGGTTGTGCAAGCCCCTAGGATCAAGATCCTATAGCAAAATAATATAGGCACAAGAGAACACACATGAAAAATGACATAAGGAGCAACAATAAGACACATGCATGCATTGGCAAAGACATGCATTGGCAAAGACAAGGAGAGAAGAAAAAGTAAAAGAAGGGGTGGATCAAGCTTCAACCATTTATCCATCACGATGTGGATCATATCTAGGTTGCTTTTCAAAAAATGTACGCTCACTCTGAGGCAACAAAAATTTAGGCTATCTGTTGGGTGAGTATCCAAAGAGGTGATACACATATACACATGGTCGGTATGTGCTCACACACACAATCAAGTGGCTATGGGAAATTCATGCCTAAGTTCAACTTCCCGTCCTACCAGACCAAAGTTATACCTCCTAATAACTTTGATAAGGCGCCACACAACAATGAACTTTGATAAGGTGCCACACAACAATGAACTTTTTTATTCATAATTTCCTACTTCTATAGCCTTTTGCAGTTATTCTACCTAATCTCTTAGTACACTATTTTTTTTTACTAGAGCTTGGTTTCCCATCATGCTCTCACAAAGTTTGTGCTCATTCTATTGTTCCCTTCCTTCCATATGTTCTACCCTAGTTCGGATATTTAACAACTATTTCACATCTAATTATATTGGTCATGTGAGAGGAGTCGAGATAGGGTAATATAATTCTTCCCTAAGTTCTCTACCATTTGTACTTTCAAATTTTTGTTTTATTTTCTTGTCTTCCTAAGTTTTTGACCTTTATTAGTGAGCTACATTATTCCCCTTTTGCACTTGTTTTCATTTGGATTGCTCCAACTTCACTTGAGATACTCTACAATTTTTAAATACCTTGGAACTACTTTGCATTTATCCACATCCAGTTTCCAATTTATTTTATAGAATAGTTATCCCTTACCTCTAGATGGTTAGTCTCCATAGATTCAATATTTTCATTTTTCATTTTCAAATATTGATTGATATATATTTTTCATTGAAAATACTATAGAAAAAGAGCACAAAAAAAACCATAAAAGAAATTGTAGAAGAAAATATGAAGGATGACCTTAGAGACCAACTATAAATCCCTTTCTAACTCTTGAGCTCTTGTCCCAAACTTCTTTTTTTGCCCCACCTCCTCAATCTTACCCTACTTTCCACTTGTTGAGGGCAACAAGTTATGGGTGTGGACAATAAAAGTAACAACACTCCCAATTGCAAGTAAAAACCTCAAAAAGAAACCTTCTGAAACCCACACCCTACTTTGTGACCCCATAAAACAAAATGACAACACTCGTAGGGTAGGCCTAGGCCCCACACTTCCTAAAGTGTTCTTTTCTATGTCAAAATCAACCCAACTTGAAATTAGCAAATTTTTCCCTACTTGCAATGTAATAGTAGTCTAGAGTACTTTAGTGGAACAATTAACTTAAAATAATACCACTATTACATGAACTTTCTCTAATAATATCTAAAAATATAGAGTTTAAAGTTAGAATTTGACAATAAAATAAAAATTATATAAATTAAAAAATAAATAAATTATTTTAAATAGATTTTATATAAATAAAAAATAAATAAACTATTTTTTTTTATATTCCTTTTTTATTTAATATATAATATAATTATATGAAAATTAAAAATATTATAACTTCATGTAAAATTACTAATCATTTTAAAATTAGTTTAAAAAATTATGCATGCTTGAATCATCTCCATCCACCTAGTTTCTATCAGTAGTTGAATTACCTTATACAACTACCTTAAAACTAGCTACATTTATATCTAATTGCATGATTTATTACAAAGAAAACTATTTAGAACAAATTATCGATCTGAATAAAGTAGGTACCTATTTTACTATGAAAAAGGTCAAAAATGATTTAGACAAGTATCAGGTTTTTATCCTTTTGATGCAATGTGGATGAATGTTTAATTGAATAAAAGATGATAGGGATAGAAAAAGATGAAAATGTATGGATCCTGTGATACTCTACGTAGTAAATGCTCATCTTTCCTCATATAGACTCGTAGATGGTCTCTTTTGAGTCTTTGTAATGTACAACTCTGAGCTACCAACCTTTCTGATGCTTGTCAATTGACAATGCTCAATCTACTTTCATATTTTGGCTTCCTTTTCAATTTAAGTCTGTAAGTATACATGTATAAAATCAACCATTCATGTTTGTAAGTTTTTGTGATTAACATTGACAATGGCAATCTGCATGGGTGATAGATGTGAAATCCATGTTGAGCTTACATGTTTTACTATTTAATGCTCTTCATTTTACCAATGAAACCTACAATATTTTGTATGTATCTTCTATTTTTACCGATCATCATTATGGACAACCAAAACATTCCAATCTAGTTAAATGTAAGGGCAACACATAACTGACTCATCGTAGGTAGTAAATGCCTATGTTTCCTCATATACACTTGTAGACAATCTCTTTTGAATTAATTTAAGAAATCTCTACAATGTACAGTACTAGACAAGCCATGTGCAAGTATGAGCTCCCAACCCTCATAATGCCTAAGGGAGAGGGCTTGATGGTGGGTAGTGTAACTTTAAGTGAGGGGTCCACATCATCAATGTTGGAGTCGACTAAAAATTTTTTGCCACGTCCCTTCACTGTTAAGCTGGCAGTTTGAAAAAAAAATTGGGGAGATATCGAGCACGTTTTCCAAATTTTTGGGGGCGATTTCCAAAAACTACCAAAAATGTCTAAAAATTTGGTGGATACCTATCGCAGACATCTGTATGACTGATAGTTGTTTGGAGCCATGCCGGTACTTGCAACTAGCAGTCTGAGTTAATGTGCATTAACTACTACACATTACCCATCGTCAGTCTTAATGCCTACCACCTCGGCATGCACACCATTCGCTTGGTCTTGCTTTGTGTTCACGAAACATCAATTCATGAGACATCATTCATTTTCAATGGTTGCATTCAGAACCATCTGTAGTTAGGATGGACGCCGATAGTGGTGAGGCCATGGTCAAGTGGTGGTGATACATTTTTTGTGCTTTATGTGTTTATCAACACCATATTCAATAAAAGGAAACTATATAACTTCTTGCTATGTAGGTGAGGTTGTGTTCCAACCTCACTTAGGCAGTAACAATGCATTGCAAGATTTTTGTAGGTTTTTCTTGTGATTTTCTTTTGTTAAAATAGCAAGAAAAAGTTGTATTGATTTCATCATGTTATGAAGCTTTCCTATAGCTTATTCATGGCTGCTACTATGTATATTATGGCCGGCTATGTGTATATATGACTATACAAATATATATATGCATTTATATGGCCGAGTGTTTGTAAATGTGTGTATACACAGATATATATGCATATAAATGTATGTATATGCATATACATCTATGTATATACACACATATACACACAGGAATGGCCAAAAAATATATTTTTCTAGCAATAATGGAACTATATAATGGCAAACTATGTGTATATGTGAGAATACAGTTTTATATATGTATATAAATGGCCCACTGTGTATATACATGTATACAGTTACATTTATGTGTATATACGGCTGACTATGTGTATATGTTTGTATATATCCACATATATATGTGTGTGTGTGTATGTACGCACACATATACACACACCACCATAATATATGTGTTTGTCTTCATTTATACCTTTGTAATTTGTATATGCATATATATGTGTGTATACACACATATACACACAGTTCGCCATTCATATAGAGCTTTGTTTGTGTTTTATACCTCTGTAATTTACATATTTATAGTGGTAGTATGTGTATATTTTTTGTTGACTGTGTGTATACATATACATACCATTCGTGTGTTTCTATAGCTTGACTGTGAAGGGTTTTATGCACTTATGTTTTAGCCAGCTCTTTCAACCGTTGTCGTGAACCCCTCACTCAAAATTTCCTAACACCCATTGTCCACTCTTCCCTATCCTTCGTCTCTGCTTGAATCATGGATTTTTAGGGAATACAGTCATATCCATTTATAGGATTTTCCTAGCCAATTTCGTAATCATTTTGTTTTTTTAATTGACTAATCATTTATACGATTTTCCTAGTCAATTTAGCAATCATTTTAATTTTTAATTGACAAAACGCTTCTTTTTAAATTGATATAATATTCAACATCTTTATATTATATACTAAACAATAAAATATTATCTATACATGTATACACATACATACATACATACATACATAATTATTTATTTATGTATGTATGTCTGTATTTGATACATAGACATACTTATACACACATACCTAAATGTATATGTGTATAGTATGTATATACACATACATGTATGTATGTGTGTATACATACTATACACACATACATGTATACCATACACACATACATACATACTTTGGCCAAAACATAGGTGCATGCCACCCGAAACTATGGAGTGTATGATAATGTTCTAATACTGCCATTATATATATGCAAGTTGCAGGTCTACAATTACATGTCTATTCAAGTGATCATGTGTATAAGCATATGCATATGCATATGCATATATGTATATGTATATGTATATATATATATGCATATGCAAAGGAAAAAGTGAAGTTGTTATTTTAGGTGGAGAGTGGAATGAAGGAAGGAACAATGCATAAGCATAACTAGCAGCAGCATTACAATCTCCATCATAAAATGTGTTGTACCTTCCTTTTGTTACACTCTCCATCCAATGTAGCATTGCATATGCATAGATACATGTACATATACATATGCATATATGTATATGCATATGAATATGCATATACATATGTACATTAAACCTAATTAGATGTATGCTTTGTTTGTTCTTCAATTAAAGTGACTGTAAATATCGGCCCCTCTCCCTTACAGCTATTTGTGATGATGGTTGACTCCTACTTATGTTAATACCATTTCCCATACACTCAAATAGATGCATGGTTATCAAATCAACCCTGCAACAATTCTATCATGCAACTATTGTAGCTTTGTAATTGAATCACTTAAAGGACTTGGTTTTGTGAAGGCTTTCAATGGTTAGCTATGCAACACTTAACAATTCAAATGGAATTGTCAACCTATGCAGCATAGGTTTCCATCAGATGAGTGTTCATGAAATCAAGTCTCCCTAATTAATTTCCAATCACCTTAATTAGATGCATGGTTAATTTGTTCATGAATTACACTCAATCTTACATGTATGAATTTGTTGTTACACTATGTACAATTGTTTGATATGTTGTTCATTTCAAATTAGCTCAATTATATGCATGGTTAGTTTGTTCTTCAATTACAATTGATCTTACATGTATGCATTTGTTTTTACACTATGTACCATTGTTAGATATGTTGTTGCATACATGCAATATGCATATGCATATGCATATATACAATTATTGTATGAATTTAAATTTCAGTATGTTGTTTGAGAAATGGTATTAACATAAGTAGGAGTCAGGATATGGTTAGTATGTTTGCATTTGTTGTATGAAGAGCTATATTTTAGTATGTTGTTACACTATGTATCATTGTTTCATATGTTGCTAATTTCCAATCACCTCAATTAGATGCATGGTTAGTTTGTTCGTCAATTACACTCAATATTACATGTATGAATTTGTTGTTACACTATGTACAATCATTTGATATTTTGTTCATTTCGAATCATCTCAATTATATACATGGTTAGTTTGTTCTTCAATTACAATCGATCTTACATGTATGCATATGTTTTTACACTATGTACCATTGTTAGATATGTTGTTGCATATATGCAATAAACATATGCATATGCATATGCATATTGCATATTGCATCTATGCATATGCATATGCATATTGCATATTGCATCTATGCATATGCATATTGCATATACATATGCATATGCATATTGCATCTATGCATATGCATGTATTGCATATACATATGCATATGCATATATGCAATTGTTGTATGAAGTTAAATTTCACTATGTTGTTTGAGAAATGGTATTAACATAAGTAGGAGGACCAGTATATGTATATGCATATGCATGTGCATATGAATATGTATATGCATGTGCATGTGCATATGAATATGCATGTGCATGTGCATGTGCATATGAATATGCATGTGCATATGAATATGCATGTGCATATGAATATGCATGTGCATGTGCATATGAATATGTATATGCATGTGCATGTGCATATGAATATGCATGTGCATGTGCATGTGCATATGAATATGCATGTGCATATGAATATGTATATGCATATGCATGTGCATATGAATATGCATATGCATGTGCATGTGCATATGCATATGCATGTGCATATGAATATGCATATGCATATGCATGTGCATATGAATATGCATATGCATGTGCATGTGCATATGAATATGCATATGCATATGCATGTGCATATGAATATGCATATGCATATGCATGTGCATATGAATATGGATATGCATATGAATATGGATATGCATATGCATATAAATATGTATATGTATATGCATGTGCATATGAATATGGATATGTATATGCATGTGCATATGAATATGGATATGCATGTGCATGTGAATATGTGTATGCATGTGCATGTGCATGTGCATATGAATATGGATATGCATGTGCATGTGAATATGTGTATGCATGTGCATGTGCATGTGCATATGAATATGCATGTGCATGTGCATATGCATGTGCATGTGCATATGCATGTGCATGTGCATGTGCATGTCCATGCACGTATGTGCATACGCATGTGGATATGCATATGCATGTGCATACTATCAGCAATTTTTTCTCCATTTACATTTAAATTAGATGCATGGTTAGTTTGTTCATCTATTACACTCAATCTTACATGTATGAATTTGTTGTTACACTATGTACCATTGTTTGATATGCATATATGCATATGATGTATGAAGTTTAACTTTAGTATGTTGTTTTAGAAATGGTATTAACATAAGTAAGATCAGCATGTGCATATGCATATGCAAATGTATGTGCATATAACCATTCTTTATGTTGTCATCGACCAATCTCCCTTTAAGCTATGTTATAGTCAAAATATTTCCAACCCTTTTGAATACAACATTACCATACATATGTATGTTGCACAGAATGATACAACATACTAAATTTTCAAATTGTCTTAAAATAGCAGATTGATATGCCATTATGATACATATATGTATAGATTACGATAGATAGATACATAACTTTCCTTTCACAGAGATAGATAGATACATATGTTTCATATTGCAAAGATAGATAGTAACATGATGGAGTATGTTGTCTCTATGGTATCCATACGGATGTTTCAAGCTACAAACATTCAAAACAAAAAAAGTTCAAACATCATTTCGAATCCATCAAGAATTTCACAACAAAAAACTAGCAACCAAACATTCAAATCAATCAAAAAATGTAGGAAAACTAAAATTTGATGGCAAGCTTTCTTGTGAGTTTGATGTGGCCTATGACGGAGATCCATATTGAGTTGGTTGGATTATGCTTGGGGTGGGTGAGGTCGGATAGGCCTGTAAACGAGGACTCCAACTCTCATATGGTTGGCTTCTTGTTGGGCTAGGTGAGTGTGTAGAGGAGAGCAAGTGAGAAGGACTCCAACTCTAAAATGTTTGGCTGATAGCTTGGGTAGGTGATGGACAATATTAGGGGAATTGAATAGATACGAAATCTGTGAAGATCCTATGGCCGTCAAGCAAGGGATTTAGAGGGCTGTTGAGTCACCTCTCCTTTGCACCATTTGCTTGTGCCTTCTCCAACTCTTTTTCCCTTTTTACGGCTTCCTTTTCTCTCTGTTGATCCTCCCTTTTTTTGTCCTCCTTCTTTTATAGCTCCTTTTCAGCCTCTGCTACTACTTGTTTCTTTTCCTTTTCAATTCTCATAATACTTTTCGCCTCCAATTCTACAATCCTTTCTATCTTGCGCTCTGCAAGGTGTTGCTTCTTCCTTAATTTCAGTTCTTCTAATTCCTTCTTCTTTTCCTCTTGCTCACTTCGCATTTCCATGAATTCATCCTCAGTTAGGAGTTGGGATCCTCTTTGCAATTTGATCCCACTGTCAGCTACCTTATTAGACTTGTCTTTCACCACATGAACCGGTAGCTTCAAGATTTGTGAGATGTGTGAAGTTTGTTGGCCTCCCAAAGGCTCAATCAAATTGACATTATTTGTTTCCCGTTCTATCTCCTAACTGCTCACTATCACTATCTCCCCAATCAGCATAGAAATGTACTAACGTATTTAGACCCATGTTGTACAATGGAGATGGCATTGAAAGACTCTATTCTTCGTCCACATGCATATCCATAGCAAGATTGGAAGCACCATCTAAGAGCCAAGAGGGCTGCTTAGGTGGAGTTGGTAGGGAAAGAGATATGCCTCCAATAGTATTGTGGTCTCCCAATACTGTTGGTTCAAGTTGTTCTTTGGAATCTGAAACAACAAATTCATACATGCAAGTTTGAGAGTAATTGAAGAACAAACGAATCCAATCCACATAATTTAAATGCAAATAGAGAAGGCAATTGCTGACATTATCCACATACATATGCATATGTTGACTCTTACTTATGTTAATACCATTTCTTGAACATCATACTAAATTTTAACTTCATACAACATATGCATATTGCATATGCAGACTCCTACTTATGTTAATACCATTTCTCAAAAAACATACTGAAATTTAACTTCATACAACATATGCATATATGCATATACAGACTCCTACTTATGTTAATACTATTTCTCAAATAGCATACTGAAATTTAACTTCATACAACATATGCATATATGCATATGCATATGCATATTGCATATTGCATTGTTGACTCCTACTTATGTTAATACCATTTCTCAAACAACATACAAAAATTTAACTTCATACAACATATGCATATACATATTACATACATGCATATGCATATTCATATTGCATGCATATGCAATATGCAATGCATATTTCATATATGCAAAATGCATATGCATATGCATATTTCATATATGCAATATGCATATGCATATGCATATTTCATATATGCAATATGCATATGCATATGCATATTTCATACTCATATGAATATTTCATATGCATATGCAATATGCATATCAAACAATGGCACATAGTGTCACAACAAATTCGTCCATGTAATATTGAGTGTAATTGATGAACAAACTAACCATGCATCTAATTGAGGTGATTGGAAATGAGCAACATATCAAACAATGGTACATAGTGTAACAACATACCGAAATATAACTTCATACAAAAAATGTAGAATATACTAACCATATGTTGACTCCTACTTAAGTTAATGCCATTTCTCAAACAACATACTAAAATTTAACTTCATACAACAATTGCAGAACATACTAACCATGCATCCCATTTTGTTGATCTCCAACTTTTGTAGTTCCAACATTACACTCACCCTCATTCATTTCCAAACCATTGTTGGAAAGGCTTAGAATGTTTGCAACAGCTGATGCTTCCTCAGGGGCAGCAAAGTGGAATGTCTCGCTAACCCTCATGTCATTATCCAAAGCATTTCGATCAAATGGACAAATACCTATCCTCTTGAAGCCAGCTATAATGTTTGAAAAAGTCAATGACTTTTGAAAAGCTAGGCTTCCAAGTGTAGCCAATTTTTCCCTTCTTATCTCTAGATTTGGATGTCTAATAGTCTAATCTATTCTTTCCTTTTTGAAGTTACACTTGAAAGATGAGAATTTAACACTCACATCAAGAGGCTGCAAGTTGTGTGATGTGTGGGCGGGTAGGGTGAGCAAATCAATACCAAGAACCCTTGCTTCAGTAATGGTAGAGAAGGCCACATGGTTGCCATGGCTATCAAATATCAAGAGGTGTCTATGGGTGGGTGAGCAACCCCCAGGTGCTTGTATAGTAAAGAACTTGAGCCATTTGATAAAAAGCTCTTTGGTCATCCATGCGTGAGGTTGAACAACCATCAATGCTCCTAGCTCACAGTTGGCTATGTGGTTTCTCACATTTTTTTTGCTCCTGAACAAATAAAAACTTGGAATTTCTTGACCTGGAGTGTTTACACATGCTAGAATAGTGATCCACTCCCAGCTCTTTGGGATAATGTAATCGACACTTCTCACGCCTTTCATGGCAAGCACCTTCATGTTACCATTCCAGCCAGCTTGCGGCCCTGTCTCATCACAGTTCCAAATCCTCTGCGGTCCATAGTTCCCTCCTACATATGCCTTCTCCAAAGTGTCGTAGAAATCACTTAAAACTGGTTACCTCAGTTTTATAGCACAGTCTCTATCTTGACCTTGGGTTGTTCTCAAGCAGAGATCAAGATGCCTTCTTTTGAATCCTGTGCACCATGACTTGCCAGGAAGCCCATTCTTGAAGGGATTATTCCTTGTTTCACATAGTTGGGTCACTTCTATTTTCAGATTGACGATCTCCAAACCTTGGCCAATACCAACCATCTCCTTGCACCATTTGACGATCAATGACTCTTCCTCCTCAGTTAGGGTTGTTGCGGGCCCTTTCCTTTTTGTAGTGGTCACACCACCTAGCCAATTGGACAATGTTGAGGTAGGAATACCCCACTTTTTTGTTGCACCTCTAGTTGACCAACTGTAGTCTTTGACATCTTCAAGGGCAAGGTCCATGTCAGCATAGGTCCATTCCCACCTCGGTGCAACCTTTTTGGTTGATACAATTGGGTTAGCTTGCACTACAGATTTAGTTGGTTGCTCCAGAACAATTTCTACCTGCTCCTCACTACTTGGTTCTTCAATTTGCTAGTGAATAGGAATGACAACATCCTCCTCATCGCTATGTGGCAGATGCACACCTCTCTTGTGTGTGGTGATAGTTGTCCACCTCTACTTTTGTGCAGGCTTCCTCCTTGAAGATCGCCTGCTATTTGTTTCCACATTTATCTTCCTCTGCATTGAGCCAACACAGTGATTAGTAAACAACATACACTTAATATTAAAAATAATGATACCGACTGAAACGACAAATTCATACATTTACTGTTGACTATAATTGAAGAACAAGCTAACCATGCATCTAATTGAGTTGATTTGAAATGACGAAGGGTATGTGTGCAATGAATCATGCAATGCATGCTATACTATCATATGTAGAACTCTACCTCTTATAAAAATTTCAGTGATACCATTATATATAAACTTGAAACAATAGTATCATACAACAGACTTAAAATTATGATACGCATATATATGAACTTGCAACAACATGATACAAATATTTATTATATTAATATCTTCAAACAATATTATGAGACAATAAAGAGTTTCAAATATTTCTATCATATTGTTGTTTCAAGTTGTGTAAATGTGTCATAATGGTGTTTCAGATATTGTTAGCATACTGTCACTTTAATTGAAGAACGGACAAAGCATACATCTAATTAAGTTGAATGTAACCGATGGTGGGTAGGGTAACTTTGAGCAAGGGGTCCACATCATCAGCATCCTAGTCAACTAAATTTTGTATGCCATGTCCCTTGACAGTCGAGCTGGCATTATGCAACTTTTATTTTATCTATAGGAAACTTATGTATTTATCTATCTCTGTAATATATATATATATATATATATATATATATATATATATATATATATATATATATATATATATATATTCATATATACATATATATGTATTTATATATATTACATATGTTACTATCTATCTACATATGTATACATGTATATATCTATCTTACTATTGTTTCAAGTTATTTGTGATCTTTCATTCCATGGTTATAACATAAGTAGGAGTCATATGCTATCACAGTTGGCTGTAAGGGAGAGGGGTTGTCATTTACAGTCGATTAAATTGAAGAACAAATAGTACAACAAAAAAGGGAGAGGAGTTATGTGTGGGCATAGGAGTCGATCATGGGTATACATTTGGACATATGTCATATGGTGGGTATGGTATGTGAAAGCCTACTATAGGAAACATGTATACACTGTCAATTTAATTGAAGAAGAAACAAAGAAACAAAGCGGCTTTTTTTCCCTACAAAGAATGCAGTGAAGTGGTATAAAGTTCATGGCATTTGACAAGAATTTATAAGTCATGGTATTTTCCATGGATTTTATAGCATTCCAACTCATGCATTGCAGGGAAAGAGTGTTCTAATGTGACGTAAATATCACCCACTCTGCCTTACAACTAACTTTGATGATGGCTGACTCCTACTTATGTTAATACCATTTCTCAAACATACATGTAAGTTTCATGAAAATGGATAGGGCTATGAGAAACATATGTGGATATGCATCATTTTGTGTAGCATATATATGTATGGTAATGTTGTATTAGAAAGGGTTGTAAATATTTCTACCATAACGGAGCTTAAAGGGAGACTAGTCGATGACAACATAAATGATGGTTATGGAAATTAACAAGGTGTCGATTCATTTAAATGTAAATGGAGAAGGCAATTGGTGATAGTATAAAATGGAAATGTGGTTTATATATTTTCAAAGGTAGGAAGCTTCACTTACCATAGAAGCTGAAGGAGGAGACTACATCGATCTGGAGGAGGTCATCGTCGCTCAGGACCATGCAACAGAAAGTAAGAAATTTGAATAAACTGAAATGTGTAACTTGCATTGCACAAATGAGGATTGCTTGCATAAATAGGTTTGTTGAATTTGAATTGGTAGTAAATGGATTAATTTGAATTATGGGAGGGAATTTCATCTACATTGAATGGATTAATGGTAGAAGTGATAGCTTAATGGGTACGTAGGATTTCTGGTTGGTGATTTGAAGTGATATTAAGTTTGTTTTTGAATTGTAACCAGTTTTAAATTTTTTTTATGATTATTATATTTTAGGTGGATTTGTAAATAATAGATTGATAATTAAGTGTTATAATGAAAATTTGCAATGCATAGTGAGCCTAAGAGTTCGTGTTTTTCAATTTTGCAGGAAAATTCATAAAAAGATTGGTTATTATGGACATCTAGGAACCAGTTGATAGTAAAAGGAATATGAGAATTGGGACATGTTGAAATGTATTTTGTTCAAATATATTTGGAATTAAATCACTTGGCAATGTCTTATGTACATGTCAACTCACTTTTAATGCAAGAAGACTTATATTTTGGATAATAAAATATCCCTTCACAACAACCTTTTTTTGGGAAGGTGGCAAATATTATTTATATTGTGGAAATAAGATTATCATTATTTATTCACTTGATATTGTGAAATAGGCAAATAAATGTCCACTTGCATTCACCTACTATTGAGAAGGTGACAACAAAAAAGTCAACCTATGATAGGACATATTGTGAATTTAATATGAATTTGTCATATCATATTTAAAAGAAAATTTGAATTTTTTATTGGTATAAATATTACCCACCGGTGGGCCCCAGGTTGTCAATAAGTGCACCAGCGATGGGACCCAGTCCCACGATTGGCTCCTCTCCCTTATCAATTTACAATGGTCAATCCACTTTCCTATTTTGGTTGCATTTCCAAAACCTGTAAGAACCCATGTACAAAATGAGGCTGGATAACCACTTCCAATTCTGCCATCCCATTGTTCATAACCCTTATGAGGAAAAGCTAGAGAAACTTTCACCTTCTTTTGCAGTGGTACACCATGTGCAACTTATTAAACCTCGCCTACCACATTGAATCTCTCCTCATTAATGCAACATCTCTCTACAATTTAGTGCATGCTTCTAATTCTAGCTCTTCTTGCCCTACGATCAAACTCTGTATCTGGAGATTGAAGCAGATTTCATTTTCTTTAAGAGGCAAGCGAACTAGTAATGGGATAGGAAAGAAGTAATTTGGAGGGAATGCACATGTATGAACCTCTATTTTTTTACCTCTTCCTATTTATGCAAATATTAGTTTAATTTCTTCATATTGTTTTAAAATTATTGTTTGTGTGTTATTTTTTTAAACCGAATGTATCCTGCATTATTTAAATTTTTCTAAAATCACATTCTATGGCTTTTAGCTTTATGTACACATTTTCTTGACCTTCAATGTTGTAAAATTCATTTCTCTTGACCTGCAATGTTTCCTATTGCCTACAAGCATTATCTTTATGCCATGCCTACATTTTAATGGGATCGAACATAAACCTTACAATCTCTTTTTTTTTAAAACAACATAGGTTTACATAATACACCATTTACTATTTATCATTAATAATCAGGTGGTTAAATCTCCTTTTAATGTTTATTATAATAATGATAATATCTTTTACCATTAAAAAGCATCCTAGCCCTCATACTAAGTTTATCTTTGATATTAACATTAGCCTTATTATCTTCTAGTGTTGTTAGAAATGTTTACCATAAGTCAGATCCTTGGGATTAACATTGGCATGGAGCTTAGTATAAATATTAGTATTAAAACTATATCATTGTTGATAAGATTAATTATCAACACACTCTCTTAACGCTAATGGTTTTATTTGTATTCCACCTTAGTATTACTATCCTCATTAATATGATTCTCAATATTAATATCACTATATGTTATGATATTGCTATCGATTCAACTGTAGTTTCGAGTCAAACTCATTGACCCATGTTTCATGAGTAGTGGTTCAACAAGAACCCATCTCTCATGATATCGAATGGTCCACTTAGCACTCATTGCATCTAGGTGATGCTCACAGAGGTGAAGCACTGGTCCGTCCCGGGAGGTCACCCATCCCAGTACTGCTCCAGCTCAAGCGCGCTTAACCAGGGAGTTTTCTCCAAGGTTAAGCCCGCTTGAGTTATTACCCCATTTGCAAAACCTTCAGCAAGTGTTGTGCCTTATGAACCATTCATAATAGAGCCCCTTTAGCTCATCACTATATGTTGTTTATTTTTTATTATTTTCTTCTATTAGCATTGACATTAATTGTAATACTAACATTACTCGTATGATTAATATCACCACTTGTCATGATTATTGTCATTTCTCTATCATGTTTAACATTGAATCTCCACAAAGAAATGCGGAGCAGAGGGGGAGCGAAGCAGGGGAGCTAATTTGAACTCCTCCGCTGAAAATGGCGATGGAGACCCAGATTCAGAGAACGATGAAGAGCTTGGCGTTATGGAGTTGGGTTCTGCGTTTTCTCTTTACGTTGGCCAGATTTGGCTGTGGCGGTTGTTTCTTCCATTTCCAGGCTTTCGTGATCTGCTTGTGTTGAGGAGAGCGGAAGTTTCAGCTTCGCTTCTTATAGATGGAATCCTAATGTGGATCAAAAGCGCTTTTGGTCCTAATATGGTTGCGGGGAACCAGGGTTCCTTCCGTGGACCTTTTCCTGTCTTCTTCTTGGTTGTAGTGCTATGGCCGGGCGGAAGGCATGAATGTCTCCTGCTGGTATTTGTTCGCCGCAGTGGGTGAAATATGGAAGGCGAAACATCCTATTTCATCCACGTCTTGGCATTCCTTGTGGCCATCCAGCTTGTGCTCTGTTCTAAGAGTGGGGGAGCTGTATTCCTCCTTGCTACTGTTGGCATTGGAGTTTTTGTGGTTGATGCCAAGGTTCTTGAAATGGCGCTGGGCGGGGCGGAGAGCGGGGGAAATTTGTATTCCTCTGGTGTTTGAGTCGGAGTCGATGGCGCCGACTTTGAGGATGTTGGTGACGATGCTTGGCTTGTTGCCTGATGTCTTATGGGGGCGTTTCCTGCTAATGCTCTGTCTCTTTTCTTTGGTGGGCTGGATGTTGTGACTATTTTTGTTTCTCTGAAGGGTTCTTTCTGCCACGAACTGATGCTGGTTCGACCCTCCTTATTGATGTGGTATCAATCTCAACGAATCACCAAATGCAAAAAAGTTTGAGATTTTTTAACTGGCTCACCAATTCACAACTAATAATTGATCTTTTACCTTTGCTTTTGGTAAGTTTACAACTCTTTCAAAATTTAGAGCCACCCGAACACTTTTTAAAGTCACACCGTTACATTTCTCAGTTTTAGTTCCATTATTCCCTCTTAAGTCTGTTCCTGTTAGGCTGCCAACTATTATGCAGGTTTACATATTTTTTTTCTCATTCAAAAAAATTCAAAAAACTGCTGGATAGGAATAGAGAATTTTTTTAGGCATTCCAGCAAATCCTGAAATGTTTCCTTGTAGTTTTTGCCTTCTTCCCAGATGCTGGCTGCAATGGATTTCAACTTTCTGAAAGCTTACCGACACTGCATTTTAACTTTCCCAAAGTTTTCGAGAAGTATCTGCTTGTTTGAATACCATTTTCTTTCATTTCCCTGTTTCATGTCATTTCCTTAGGAAGTCTCTTCAGAATTCAACTCAAAATATAAGCTTTGTTTCTATCCATTCTCATGAGTTATAGACGTGATTGTGCAGCCTTTTAAACGAGAACATTGGATGCGAGTTAAAATGTGTTTTGAACGGGCGGGAAGGTCTTTTTTCCATTTCTGACCAACACACTTTTGAGGAGTCTGACATACAGTTACCATTTGTAGGGCGGCTACTGGGGCAGTGTACCACATGGGGTATGGGCTATGCCAGACCATCCATGGCTAGATAGCTGTTGCCGCCGAATTGAACCATGCGGTTATATATCTTTAATTAGTTCTAAACTTCTGCAGTCCAGATCCCTGTCTTTGTTTTGAGGCCTATTTTGCGCATGCCCTTACGAGGAGATCAGGTCTGTCATTAAATCTACCATGAAATCATTCAACTTCCTTAATTCTAGGCTCCTCCCTTTCCATCTTGAGCTCGCCTCTGCCCTGCGTCCCGACCTTTGGATCCTCTTAGACACCTGCTCTCAAACAAGAGCTTCTGGTCGACAATTTGAATTTGTAAAAAGGCAGAAGAAAAAGTTTGATGCGCTCCAACGCAAGCGACGCCCTCACTCTTCTCCGAGTTCTTTTGCTGACAACTCTCGTGAAGTCCTCCCTCCGGCCTCACACCCCCCAGCAAACATCTCACCCTGGAAACAAAGCAACGCCGCTCCTGCTTTCCAAACGTAGTTCTTACTATATTTTATTCCTAAGCATTATATTTAACCAAATCTGGAACATGTCAATAATGTTTACTGAGGGAGCACTATTTCTGGTATGAAATTAGCTTTTATGTGGTGTACATGGGTGCTACGCCGTCAAAAGATGATGGGAATTCGCAAAAAGAACATGCTACCTTGTACCTTGAATGCTTCAATCTGTATATGGAAGGTTATTATAATCTACTTTCATGTCTCATGAATCTAACAACTACACGAGATTATAATAACCTTCCATATACAGATTGAAGCATTTCAAGGTACGAGGTAGCAGGTTCTATTTGCGAATTCCCATCATCGTTTGGCGGCGTAGTGCCCATGTATACCACATAAAGCTAATTTCACACCAGAAATAGTGCTCCATCAGTAAACATTATTGACATTTCCAGATTTATTTAAATATAATGCTTAGGAAAAAAATATAGCAAGAACATGCTTTTTTATCCAAACTAGAAACAAAGCCACGCCACTCCTGCGTTCCAAACGTAGTTCTCCCTCTTGTCATGTTCAGTTCTCCTGTTCGACTCGCTCCAATCTTGTTCCTTCGCAAAGCACGCCAGTTCCGATGAAGTCCGCTGTTCTTCGAGCTCAAATCATGCTCCTGCGCAAGGCACGCCTGCTCTGAAGAAGTCTGCAATTTCTGCGTGCTCAAATCATCTTCATCCGCCAGGCTTGGTCCCTTTCTCATTTCGATCGGGTTCTCCTCTACATCTGTCAACTTCTTCTCCTGTTCGTCATGGCTCCCCACAAGTTTCCGCTGGTCATCAGGCTCCTCTCGACCTCTCCCTGCCAGTCGAGCTTCTTCCAACGGCTCTCCTTCGCTGCCAGGTACGGTTGACGTCTCCCTCTCTTGTCAACGTTCTCTGAATTCTTTTCAGAATATTAATTGTGCTATGTCCTCCTCCGATCTGTTGAATCGTCCTCCAGCCATTCAAGATCCTGTCCTTTCATCTACGCCCCTCGTTCCCGTCCTCCTTCTTGCACGTGGCATCCCCGTCGGATTCGGTCTACCTTAGCTAAACCTCTGTATCTTCTTTTCACTCCAATCATATCATGATCTCTTCCAACTCAAGTTCCCTTCCTCTCCTCTCTAACACACTTAAACCCCTCTCACGTCAATCTATTCACAAGTGGAGGGAAAACTCGTTGTCAACCTTTCCAATGTTCGCTTGGATCAAGGAGCTTTCAACCTCCTCAAAAGAGGCTTGCGCTTTTCCTTACCTCCTCGATTTATCCCTCATCATGTTTTTCTTATTGAGATGAAAATTCAATCCGCTCCCTCCCCTCTGTGGTTGCTGAAGAAGTCCGCCAAGACTGCGCTGTTGCTCTTAGAAATGCTAAACCTCCTAAATACAGTATTTCGAAATCCGATTGCCTTGCTTTTCTTTTAAATAATCGTGAGTCATTACAAAAACTTTTTTCAATCTTTTAAATAATCGTGACAGTCATTCCTTTGTTTTTAAGTTTCGTTGTTTTCTTCATTTAATTTTTTGGTCTCTTTCTTTTCTTTTTTATTCTTCTCTTTTTATATCGAATCTTTATGTTTTTAAGCTTGGTTTCACATTTCTCTTGAATTTATTTGTAATTCTTTTTAAATTTTATATTTGTATTCTGTTATTATAATTTGTAATTAATAATGAACTTTTAATATAATTATAATTTCTAAAATCTTTGAATTTTATTAAAAGAATGATCAAGAAAGGTTTTCCTTCTTATAATTCATATAATAAAAAAAACTTATTAAAAAGAAAATAAATTCTTAAAATCTAAATTCTTGAAAAAATTTAAATTTTTTTCTTAATTTTTTTTTTGTTTATTCTTGAAGTTTTTTAAAGTTTCTTTTTAAATTAACTTGTTGTCTTTTAATTTTATAAATTAACTTTTTGTTTCTAGAATTTAGTTTTCTTTTTCTTACATATTCTTTCTTTTCTTTATATTTTATTGTGTTGTTAGTTCATTTTTCTTTTCTAGTTTTTAGTTTTTAGTAGAGAGAACGCTGGGGCAAAGGCCGATGAACTGAGGATAACATCCGCCGAATGCATTTGCTCAAATGTTCTGCAACCTTTCCAACAAATTGGTATTATGTATACCTGCAATCATGGTGACATTTCTTGAGGGTTGTCCATTAAACAATTCAAATGCTGGGTTCTCCATGCGTCTACATATCATGGATTTCATGGCAGATTCTGCAGAGAAGTAGCAATTTTGGTAATAATGTGAGGGATGAAAATGGGAAGAGTAATTCATTGAGTGGACTTCAGAAGTTTAGAGGAAACTTAGAGAAGGTGAGGAGAATAAGAGAGTAATTATAGTCTGCCCAAGTTGCACAGTATTGATGTTAATAATAAAAGGAGAACTGTTGTATCCATCATAGCTGGAATATATAGGTCAGAACTTGCTATTGATATTTTCTGGACTCAGTTAGATTTATAATTTTCACTATCTGAGTTTCAAGCTTGTCTTCTGATGTTTATATGTCTAACTAAGTTCTTTGCTGAAACTTTTGTGTGGATTCAAACTCAAAAATAATTAACTCTAAGTTCTCGATTTTTAATCCAAAATCATCATTATTCTATGTAACCTGGCTAGTTTCAGTCCCATCTTTTTATCCCTATGTGTCGAATAAATATCAAACAGACCATTCATGAGATTGATTATGACTCCTGAGATGATATTTGATGTATCAAATTTTCTAATGGCTAATTGGCTAATCAGTAATATTTTTTTTTTTAATTTCATCGTGCAGGGAGAAGATATATTGGTGACCAGCCAATTGTAATAGGCAATTACAGTGGGAAACGGCTATCCAGACCCTAGAATGCACTTATGGGGATGGATGGCCATACATCATAACTGTTGTTTTTCCGTTCCTCAACCAGTAAACACACCCTGCAGTTCTTTGTTCGTCAGAGACTTAACTGCAGTTCGTCATTTTTCAGCAACTTGACACATCGTGTTGTAGAGACAACTTCAGTTCACTGCAACACCGTTTTGATAAAAAACGGAACTGTGGAAAAAATCAAAGCTTTGAGAGTGCTCGCGGCAAGTTTAGTCTATGTTTCCTTTTTCTCTTTTTTTGATCTCCTTTTCTTGGCGCCAATGAAGAAGATGATTTACAGAGTAGAAGAGGGTACTCAGCGCTTGTTTTTCAGCGATTAGGATGCTGGCGTAGGCTGTGCAGTTTGGCTATGAAATAGTTTGCATGCTTACTGTATGCTTCCATATTCACATATACGCATACCAGAGCATTTCAAACTATAGTATTGTTTGCAACAGACGGTCAACAGAGATCTGAAATTGAAGAGGTTGGATGTGAGAATGAATATGATGTCGAAATAAATATCAATGCATATATTAGATCTAAACTTACTATTAAATGTATCATGTGTTGATATTAAATATCTACAAAAGTCTTATAAGATGATATCAATAAGTTGCATATGCAACCAAGAATGAATGTAAATTTCTATTCCTTAACTTGAATCCTTAGACTTTTATATAGCATATGCAACTTGGGAATACATAAAAACGTAGCTATATATTGCTATTTTTGACACAAGATCTCAAATTATGGGACAAAATTAATATCACTAAAGTATGCAAGATGCTAGTGCTTTAGAGTATACTGCACCTATCTAATAGGGAACATAGAGAATGCGATTTAATAAATGATTTCATCATTCAACCACTTAAGACAAGTACCTATGTGATTGGGAAACATAATTATAACTTAAAAAGGAGAGAAATGTTCATAGGAATCTAATATAAAGAGATAGACACATATTTGTGTAAATAAAAGTTACAAGAGACATTGCATATTCATATCTACTTCAATAATTAATTCCTACTCAAAGAATTATTGTATGTTATTTTAAAAATATCATTAGAAATAATTTTTAATTGTTTTATAATCAATATGGTGACAAATAATCAAAAATAATAATAGGTCATCAAATGTGATCCTTGAGATATTTACATAATTACCTATAACATCCTAATTAGGCATGGAAACACCTAGAATATGGAGGGATCTCTACTAGACTACACCCTCTATAGAATCAACACAAATGACCTCAACCAAAATATTCATGTGAAAAGCTTAGATCAAGAATGTTGTAATAGATCTCAACAAAAAAGTTTATGAAATATAGTGAAATATAAAATATCCATAAAAAATAAAGTAGATTAAAAAACATATAAAATTGGAAGTCAACTAAAATAGTGGAGCAAATTTGCATTCAAAAAATGTGTAGCAAAATATTGGAATATATTATAAAACACAACAATACATAGCCTTCACCATAAATTTAATCTCTACATGAACTTGTGTCATGAACCAAAGGGATTTCATTTAAGGGTTTTACTCCTTAAATTAAATAGGTGAACATGAGTGCTCAAACTATGAGAAATTGGGGTTTGATTTTGGTTGATAAACTGATAAAACATGAGGAATTGTGAGGTTTCTAAATTATATATAAATTGAATTCTTGACATGGAATCCTCACATGTTAATAATTGTTTCAAATTCTTCCTTATTATTATCATATTCAATTGAGTCCACTAATGACATCTTGAGTCATGTAAAGAAATAAGTGTGGTTTCCATTTTGAATGTTAGGGTTCTAAGATTTACATGTCAAAGGATGCAATATTATGGGATTCTAGGGATTCACATGTCAAAAGGTGTAATTACAAGAGTGACATAGGAAATTGAGAGTCACAATTTTATTTGTATAATTTTCACCTTTTAAGTTAGCATTAATATTTTTGAAGGTCCAAAGTTAAGAATTTAGGGATTAGGATACAACTTGATCCCAAGATGCAAGGGGGAGAAATGGTATATGATCCTAAGAAGGGTGAATGGAATATCTTTAAGCCAACTTGAAAGAAAATAATAAGATTTTTCTAAGAATAGTATCTGGTTTAACGTCTATTAGCACTTGTACATATAGGAGGTTCAGGGGATATTCTGATAGGAGATGAAAGGTAAATTTTAAATATATTTTAACATTGCATAATTAGTTATATAACAATACAAATCTATACGTGTTCTGAAAACAAATATGAATTTTGATTTGTATAAATAATCATTGTATCTTATAATCAATCATATACTTTTGTTGAATTTCTTCGTGTTTTTTGAAATAATTAGATTCCATTTTCCATTATATGAATAATATGATAAAATTGATTGTGGCTACATTTGCATCCCCTAAAACTAAAATTAAGATTAGTATCCATTTTGCATTGATCAAAGTTACATAAGAGTGTCTTTTTTATCTCCTCTTTTAAAGTCTTGTCATTCCAATGCATTGGAACAGAATGTTCTTAGATGAAAAAACCCTCAAGATACACCAAAATAACTACTACTAAAAATTTATGTCATGGCGAACTCCTCAGCTAAGCCCATCAAGGGTAAAGATTCTACTAAGAAGAAAAAACCTAAGGTGGTGGATCATTCCTCATCGAACTCGGGTACTTATAATGGATCTTTGATGAGGAGTGGAAAATGGATTCGAATACCAAGTATGAGTTGGTGGAGGTTCTTTCCTCCTCTCCCTCAGATTCTAACTAGCACAAGAAGAGGAAGGGGAGCTCTAAGAAGAAACCCCAAAGAAGAAATCCAAGAAATAGTGCTCATAGATGGATGGCTTTCAAACCGGGGAGGATGAGGAAGACTAGAACTTATAGTTTCAAGAAGGGAAAGGTACCAGGTGTGATTTGAGCAAAGATCATAGTGAGGGTTGAGGAGGAGGCTCATATTGTGTAGTAAAAATCCACCCAATGGGTGAAAGATCCCGTAATTGGCTCGAGTAAAGGTAAAGTGAGAGTTTCAGAGGTTTTTTGTGAAGTATATTGGGAATAAGTCAGGCAAGATCTCGTATAGCTTAGGTAATTTACATCCCCTTATGAATTTTCTTATCTAGATAAAGAACATGTGGATATGCTAAATGTATTAGATATGGAAAGGGGTGGGGCCACATGAAATTTCAAGCTTACAAAATGGGTTATGAATGAAATCAACAAAATTAATGTCAAGATTAGAAGCTTGAAAGAAAATTTTGTTAATGAAATAAAGGGACTTGCTTCATCTGAGTCTAGTGAACTAAAAGAAAGGCTCCTTGATTTGGAGAGTTTTGTCTCTGACCTCAAGGGAGACTTTGAAGAGCACATTTAGATCATGGAGACAAAGTTTTAGGATTTGGATGATGATATCCAAAATATGTTAAAAATTAGTCACTATTCTATCAATAACAATGTAGATACTCTTAAAGTATTCATGGAAAAGCTTAAAGATTTGAGGGATGAACAATTGTATGTTGGGCATCAAGGAGGTAGTAACTTGAAAGAACCTCTAGCCAAATAAAATGGAAAACGGGTAGCAGATGAAGAGGAAAATGACCCGAGTCCAAGGACCTGTGACAATATGAAAAAAGACCTTTGAGGAGGAGAAAAATGAGCTACTATCTATGGTTAACTTGCATTATAATCAAGAGTTGGAGGTGGAAAACACCTTGAAAAATATGAAATAGGCTCATCCTAATGTCTTTATGCTTTTGGATTCTATTCCATTGCTTTGTTGTTGTCTCATTATTTGTTGGTTGTTGTGTTTCTATTCATCTTTAGTCTCAACAATGTTTTGCTGTAAAGGGTTTTGGGTCCCTTCAAAACCTATTTTTCCAATCTTGTTTTTATCTACTGCAAGAATCAGTCGGGTATTCGTCCCCCTATACACTACAGTGTGCCTGGTAAACTTTTTTCACGTGATCGGTGGCACTGGAATGACATGCCCTCTAGTACCACGGGAACGGTGAGGAGACTAGACCTCTTGACCTCTTGCTTGCAACAAGATGCTTTAGCCAATCGAGCTAGGCCCACCGCCTCCTATTTTTCCAATCTAATCCAAACTACTACTAAATTTTTGTTTGTATTTCTCATTAGTAATAAATTGGTTGAAATAAATGTGATCCTTTGGATGAATAAAAATAAAAGATGATAGTTATAAAAAGATCGCAATAGAACAAACACTCAATTTGGTTAATTTTATTCTTGATACTTAAGTAGGAAACTTCAACTAAGTTTTGATTCAAACCATTTGACATTCATTTCTTGAACAACTTTAAAAATAAGAATAAATAATGGGTCTATAATTTAAATTGAATAAATAATGGGTGTATAATTTAAATTGTCTACATTTTAAAAACAACCTAATCATCTATTTTTACTATAATAGAAAATAGCGTCAAATCATTTAATGAAGAATACAAATATTTAATGGAAAAAGGTTTAAAGAATTGATTAATAAATTTGAATTATACATTTTAATAAAAATATTTAGTGTTTCTAAGTATGTATTAAACTTGAGTCAAATAATTTAGTTCATCCAACTAGAAAGGAATACAATATTTTTTTGATAGAAAATTAGTATATATCATTGAAACATTATACATAAAAAATATAAAATCATTGAAATATTATACATAAAAGACATATACCTTTTCTTCTATTGTGAATTACAAAGCCTCCAACATTGCATATGTGCTAATTGTTGTATGCCTTGCCTAAAATAAGTTCAGCAAAAATTTAATTTACAAATATAAGTCATAGAAAAAACAAATAAATTAGGTTATCTAAAACATGAAAAATTGCAGTGCTTGGGAAGCCCCAAATAAGTCACAAATTTCTAATTAAAAGCACTATAAGTTTAAAATTTTAAATTTCTATGATTTCGTAAATAGATCATTTAATCTCATATGTTGAAACTATTTATGATCAATGTATTATTTGAACATTTGAAGCCTTTATAAGCTAATGACACCACTCAATATGAAAAGAAAAGAACAAGCACTAAAATATAAACACATTGAGGGGATCCTACTTTCAAAACAAAATAGAAGAAAAGTGTCATATAAGAAAATCTTTAAACCCCTTAATCAAAGTAAAAATTCAAATAACAAAATTTCAGATTATAAAATTTCAAACCATAGGATCTCAACTCTTGTAATCTCAACTCTTTCAAAAAGGTTGGGAGTTCATGGGGCATGAAATTCTATTATCTTTAGAGGAATCAAGGAGAAATAACAAGATCTTAAAGGAACAGAATAACACATTCATAACATTAATCCCCCAAAAGGACATTATGTCTACCTTTGCTAATTTTAGGCCCATATCACTATGCAACACCATTTACAATTTTTTTCCAAAGCAATCACTATGAGACTCACCAATTTCATTCCAAGAATTATCTTAGATGGATAAGGAGGCTTTGTCTTAGGCAAGGATACAACTGAAGTGGCCTTAATAGCCCATGAGACATTGTATTTTATCAAGGAAGGAAAAATCTAAGCAATGATTATCAAACTTGTCATGCTATTAAAGGCTTATGATAGATTAAATTGGAATTTCCTCTTAAACGTGCTCAAAAAATTCAGCTCTTCTCACAAATAGTTCTGATGAACTAGCTCATTTATATCATAGACTAAGTTTTCAATCTTGGTGAATGATACTCCAACTGGCTTCTTCAACTGCTCACAAGGCATTAGACAAGGTGATCCTTTATCACCCTTCCTTTTCATTTTAATGGTAGAATCGCTAAGTTGGGTAATAGCAGGTGCAAGAGCTCAAGGTGCATGGAAAGGTATATACATTCCAAACTCAAACATTAATATGACCCACTCATTATTTGCAAATGATACACTTCTATTTGTCAAATCTAATGTCCAAGAAGCAAGAGACATTAAAATAATTTGTCAAATCTTTCCATTCTTTTCGAGTTAATCCTCACAAGATCATTGAAGTTGATATGTCGCAACCATCTGTGCCAATGCTAAATCTATTCTTTTTGAATGGAAAAATATTTTTTCCCATTAACCTCACTGAGATGATACACATCACTATCTTTCCTACTTCCTTCTGCAATTAACTCACTAGTAGCATTTTTTCTAATTTCACAACCTTTGGCATTGAATGAAAGATTATAACCTTTATCACACATTTGACTTACACTTAGAAGGTTGTGCCTCAACCCTTCTAGATATGGTATATCATGAGTTTTTGTCTTTCCATCATCAAGACTCAAAGTACCTTTACGGGTAGTCTTAGCAACTGAGTTATTACCACAAGTTTCAACTCTTTTGTCAAACTTCTTGAAGTGCATGCGTTTGCTCTTATCTCCACTCATGTGACTTGAACATCTACTCTCAATGATCCATAGATTCTTCTCTTTCTAAGGATGCAATGTAGGTTGAGCCACCATGGATTTCTTTGATCTTTATCCTTCTGATTTCTTCTAAACCTTTTGAAAGGAAAAACAAGTACATAAATGCTTCCCTAACGCAAATCAAATAGTAGAGGGGTTGAAAACCTTTATGTCAAATCTTTTAAATTTTAAAATTAACATTTAAGTTTGCACATGCATATAGTTAATTTTAGATTTAACCACATAAACCATAACACACATAGCACACAAATTTTACATGGAAAAACCCTTTTGGGAAAAAACCCACACACCAAAGCACATATCAATTGTATTACAGTAAAAATCTATTACAAGCAATATTAAGAGTTTGTGCTCTTTCAAGTGTTGATTCAATGTGATACAAGTTCTTGAGTGAATATGAAAACATAACATCTCAAAAAATTTACAATCAATCTCATACAATGCACTAAGGCATTAACATATTTATATCACTCATACATGGGCATCCAATATTTCCATGTGTCAATCCTATAGTCTTTGCATGCATGCAAACTGAAACCAACAACATGGACGAATCCCCAATGACTCAAACAACCTATTAGACATGCAATAATATGCACCATGATGCATCAACATCCAAGCACATGCAAGG
The DNA here is from genome assembly GCA_007258455.2 of Sequoia sempervirens. Taxonomy (NCBI): domain Eukaryota; kingdom Viridiplantae; phylum Streptophyta; class Pinopsida; order Cupressales; family Cupressaceae; genus Sequoia; species Sequoia sempervirens. The sequence continues at coordinate 28,279 of VDFB02049731.1, forward strand.
CATTCAAATCCTAAAAAACAAGTAACATCACATGCAAGGAATGCCCACAGAGAAAATCAAGTTAACTATTGAATTTAAACTCATCTTTGACTTCTAGTCATTCCTAATGACAAGTCAATCTCCTTTTAGCAGCTTTCCAAAATCTTGTTGGAATTGATAACTCAAAAAAAAGACATGTAATTGTGGCACACCTTTAAGATTTTTTCATAAGCATCTCTTCCAAAATGAGTGCTAGAGTGACAAGTGGCATAATTGTGTGCCTTTTACCAAAGTTGTAAGAAGCTAACCCATAGTCAACTCACCACCAACTTTTAGCTAAGTCCTACCAATGGACACATGTCACTATCTAGCGAGTCTTTGAGAATTTTTTACAAACTCGTTTCTCCAAATGAGCGCCAAAGTGACAAGTGGCACAATATCATGTTTCTTCCTAAATCAAAAAGCGTGATTTCCTCTATTAATTGAATAATATGACATTGTTTAATTAATTCACTTTTTCACCATTTTTCAACCAACCAAATAAATTTCATTTATTTAATAGTCCTAATCTAACTTTACTCCTCTTGATTAATTAAATAACATCAATTATTTAATTATGTCACCAATTTACCCTATTCTAGGATCCTATTCCTATTGGCAAATGAGTCCTTGGTGAGCCTAGTTCCTCTAATCAAGTAAACAATCAACCATTTTATGTCAACTCAATCTCCTTTTAGCAGCTTTCCAAAATCTTGTTGGAATTGATAACTCAAAAAAATGACATGTAACAGTTGTGGCACACCTTTAAGATTTTTTCACAAGCATCTCTTCCAAAATGAGTGCCCAAGTGACAAGTGGCATAATTTTGTACCTTTTACCAAAGTTGTAAGAAGCTAACCCATAGTCAACTCACCGCCAACTTTTAGCTAAGTCCTACCAATGGACACATGTCACTATCTAGGGAGTCTTTGAGAATTTTTTACAAACTCATTTCTCCAAATGAGCACAAAAGTGACAAGTGGCACAATATCATGTTTCTTCCTAAATCAAAAAGCATAATTTCCTCTATTAATTGAATAATATGACATTGTTTAATTAATTCAATTTTTCACCATTTTTCAACCAACCAAATAAATTTCATTTATTTAATAGTCCTAATCTAACTTTATTCCTCTTGATTAATTAAATAACATCAATTATTTAATTATGTCACCAATTTACCCTATTCTAGGATCCTATTCCTATTGACGAATGAGTCCTAGGTGAGCCTAGTTCCTCTAATCAAGTAAACAATCAACCATTTTATGTCAACAAACTAACCAACACATCAAACAACCTTGAAAAGACATATGGCAAAGGATTCACGACCTTACACAGACAAGGATGTGATACAAGTGAACATAAAATTCATCAACTCCTAGAGAAAATACCAATTGAAGAATCCAAAGCCTTGGGTTAGGATATTAAGATTCCCCTCTCAACATAAGCACTCCTAAGGAATACCTAATGCTTCGTAGTGATGGTTGGATTGTCTTAGATCCTCCTCCTGATATAGGTGTCCTCCTTCCTAAAGAGCAACCCATACCTCCTATGGATAAGGATAACAAGACAAGATCATCTATGGACCTGCTTCCCTAATCCCATCTAGAGAAGTTGGTGAATCTAGCAAGTGCAAGAGGCCTTACAAGATAAAGAAACTAAAGTTCCCTTGTCCCCCACTTGAAAGTTAAAGGAGACAACTTATTCTAAACAGAGAACTTATGACATTACCACCAATGAAAGAAAAGACGAGACTATATCCTAAAGATGCAATTGTTCTACATTATCGATACCAGAAAACTCTTAGACATAGTACTGATGAGTGTTGTGCATTCAAATTGGTATTGAGAAATTTTTACTTTGATGGCAATGATTTCCATCCAGTGATTGAATAACATACCTTTCTTCTCCTTGTCATGTAATAGTTGTAGAATCTTAAAACATTCTCACTATTACATGTTTTACACTTATTGCAAATCATTTTCTCTAATGCAAGCACCTAATTTTCCTCACTTATCTTGGCTCATTCTTGTCTTGCACAAAATGGAGGCAAGAATTTCATAGCCTTGTCCTAGTAATGCATTTGTCATTGTCCCTTTGGCTAGTTGTCTGCCCTTCGTTTATACCGACCGAGATTGGGAGGCAAACAACCTACTTTAGGTTGACTCACCTGTGCCTTACTAGTCTTTTATTTTTCTTTATGATTGCATGTACATAATGTGATCCCCTGTGACGTTTCATTTGATGTTTCTCTCTTTTAGTGCATTCTTCTACATGTACCTTCATTTTTCTCTATGTCGTAGTCATTTTCCATTTGTCTTTTGTTTTCCTTTTTGGGGATGACACAAGGCATCAAAACATTTAGGTCTCTTCCATGTTGACCCAAAAGCTTTGTCTTTGTCTTTTTTCATTTGTCTTGTGTTTTCCTTTTAGGGATGATGCAAGGCGTCAAGACATTTAGGTCTCTTCCATGTTGACCCAGAAGCTTTGTCTTTCTCTTTTTCATTTGTCTTGTGTTTTCCTTTTGGGGATGATGCAATGCGTCGAAACATTTAGGTCTCTTCCATGTTGACCCGAAAGGCTTTTTCTTTGTTTTCACTCTCTTTGTGTCATTCTTCCAGTTCTATGAGTATTTGGGGAATGTTGGCAGTTCCATGCTCTATGAAAACATTATAGCATAGACATACTGACCCCAAATCCATAGATCCCTTATGTATTTGTGGGGGCAACCCTTCCTTCCTATTTCATGATATAGTTTACTTCAAAAACATATGACTTGGCATAGGGTTTTTTGAGGAAAGCTCTCATGTCTTAGATTAAAAACATTGGGTACTTTAAAGCAATTGTTCATAGTGATGGTGTAGCAACCACTTTAAAGTGGGGGAATACATGGATAACATCTTTTGGAAAAAAAATTATGGTGTGATTTTTCTTTTTTCTTGTGATGTGTATGCTTCTTGGTGGTGTGGTTGGGTTTGATGTCATCCAAGAGTGTACGATCTACTAACATGGCATGATGCTAATGAGGGATCCTATAGGAAACAATCTAACACTTTTGACTTGTCTTCTCTTGGAGACATTAGCTCCTGCACAATTCTCCCTAAGAGGAAGACCATTACACAAACAAAGAAAAATCCCCTTTAACAATTTTTTTAAATGATATTCAAAAGAATTTACAAAAATCATTTGCATTGTGGTGCCTTATTGAAGTTATCAGGAGGATAGCTTGTGCATGGTTAGTATGATGGGAAGTCAATACACTGGCATGAATTTCTCATTATATGGTGAGAAGCTGATACACTGGCATGACTTCCTCACTAGACCACTTTGTTGGGACAACTCACCTAGTGGACAGACTGAGGTTCCACTACCCTAGAGTGAGAAGCATATGTTATGGACAAACAATCTTGTTCTACAATACGCTGGAATGGTTGTGCTTGATCCTTTGTTTTTGTTTATCTTTCATAGCCTTTGATAGGGTATGATCATGTATCTTTGTTATTATTGCATACTTAAGTGTCTTGGATGTTTACTTTAGTGTGAGTTTGACATGGGGTCATCCTCTCACTAAAGTGAGGGAAAAATGTAGTAACTAGAAAAGTAGGCCTTATCCCAAGTTACCTTGTTTGATAATTGACATTAAAATTGAACTAATGATGTCTTGGAGTGGTGTTGTAATATGTTGTAAACATTCACACTATTCTATTACCTTTATTTGACTAAAAAAGTCCTTAATTGATCCTTTGCAAGGGTGTTATAAAGTGTTGTAACACACTTTCACACTTTTCTAGGATGTATTTGCTTAATTAAGCCTTATGGGCCCCTTTCTGAATAAAATGTACATAGTGTGTACCTTATTTAGGTGTTGTAAAGTGTTGTAACACACTTTCAAATTTATCTAGGATGGTCTTAATTACTTGTGGTTGATTGGATTTAATTAGCCCTTTTCATTCAAATTTAACCCTTAATTTTGACACCTCTCAAAGATCTATCCCAACACTCATAATTTAATTAATAAAATAATTCATTTTGCAAGGTTTGGTCTTGGAAAATGGTGCTAGGACCCATTCACCCTAGGTGGCGAATAGGTCCTCCCTTAACAGGACCCCTTTTTTAGTTGATTTGGAATGGATTTTTAGCCTTCTTTCAATTCCCTGGGGTTAGGTCCTAGTAAACTGAGCCAGGACCCTTTCGCCCTTGGTGGAAAATGGGTCCTCCCTTAATGAGACCCCCCTTTTTGAATTTCATTATGGCGGGAATTTAATAATGTTTCTTTCCAGATCTGGTGTCGCCCTTAATTGTTTGAATTCCAGGGTTAATCTCCTAATTTAGTACAAAAAAGGGGTTAATTCACCTAGTTTCCTCCTAAGCAATCTTAAACTTTCAAACACTCATTCATTATAACAAATTGGAGTTCACAAGACCATTGAAAGAGCATTCATAAAGCATTATAAGGTAGGATTTCAAGGTTTATTGCAAGAATTCAAGGTCATTCTATCATGTCAAGGGTTTGATGCATGCATGCATGTTGTTGAGCTATGATTGTGAGCGTAGCATTGAAGATCTATTACAAGCATTGTTTCAAATTATATTCAAGGGTCAAAATCTACATTATTCATGACCACTTTATGTTAGTTTGTAGATTTACATTACAAGACATCATCCAAGGTATCTACATTGCTTTATTTCATGTTTCATGCATCAATTTCCTTATTTCATCAATTGGTTTAATTACCTAAAAGGAGTTTGACCAAGGAAAACCCATGTCCACTAACAATCAACAAGTTTTTCTGCCCTTTAGTGTGTGATTGTAGATTTAAAATTTGAAGATCAAGTGGAGCAAGTTTGGAGCAAAGTTGTCAAGTTGCAAAAATCGGCATTCAAAGTGCAAAATCAAGGAATCAAAGCTACAAAATTGCATACATACTTTCTGTAGACATGCAAAA